>OZ025203.1:5057181-5104681 GCA_964019065.1 Catostylus mosaicus
TAAAAAGTGCTTTCCAGTTTCGCATATTTTCTTGTTTGAGTCAAACACGACCTTTACACACGATTTAACCATGATCATGTGGCGACCTATTCGTATTTTAAACAGTATCGAATTCAAACTAGATTTACCCACAATTGTCAATGGAAGTACGCAGACCAGAAAGGTAAATGATGATATTAACCTTCAAAAGGAATGTCACAGTTAAACATTCTTCGCAAAAGTGAAGATCAACGTATTGAAAGCCAAACAATGCAATAATAACTCTAGAATAAAAGGTTGTAAACGTTTGGTAGTTAAATTTAACGTTGTTAGAGATGAACCGGGACTTCAGGTAATCAGGGACAGAACTCCTCCCTTGTAACAGATCGTTAAGTTTTGAAAAAATTTTGGGTTTAGTTTCAGAAAACGTTGCCTCTCTCCATAATGTTACTTTGGACTGATCTTATCTTCACAAAGATGAAATCAGGCTTAACCCTGCTGTGGCTATGCCTCCCTTATTCTGTCCAGCAGCGCTTTTCGTTGTTTCCTGGCGTGTAATGATTGCGGTTTACTTGCCCACTCGTCTGTGATCGTGGTATTAAGATGATTAGGTTTCTGATGCTCTAACAATTAATGCTAAAAATGCTGCATCGGATTATGAAGACGGTAAGAATTGCACCTTGATAATGACGTTGGATGAGAGACCTTTGATTGCAATGATGATTGCATTGATGATGGTAATGATTATAGTGATAGCTCTGATTGCTGCTGATAGTGTTGTTTGTAGTAAAGGTTACAATGATGATGTCAATGACTGTGAACATGATGTCAGCGTAGAAAAGTGCTGTGTTTTCGTTATTTTCTGTCGTTTATTTACGTTTTCCGGTCACCCTTATTGTAACGTTAATGAGGGCGTTGCCTTTGTTCGTCTCTGTCCTGAGCAGGTGACTCAAGTAATCTGATCGCATTATCAATAATGAATCTTTTTTGCTGTTTCGTAATAACGCACGGCCAAAAATTGATTTACTTTCCTTGATTAAACATATTTTGGGCGCACCAGAGGTTCAGCGGAGGACATATAACTGTTCGCTTGGGAGGAGCGTATAAGAAGGGACAGAAAGTAGGTATGAAATGCTGGGGGAAACAACCGTAAGTCAATCGAGTTTCAGAGTTTCGAAAGAAGCTGGGGAAGTTGAGAATGAAATGTAATTACAGAGCGTCTGTCGATAATATAACGTTAAAGAAAGGTAGTGATAAAACCTTCACCTGCACGTTAATTCCCTTTGATTGATCATGGATACATTCTTATCAGCATGGTGTAATCAATTCGGTTTCATATTGGAACATTACGATGTTTATCTCCTACAACTTTGTATTATACATACAAAAAACGTATTAACTACTGTCAAAGCTGGCAAATCAATCGAGAAAGTCACTACCCAATCAGGAATCCCTTCTCACTTTTTTCTATCAATTGCATCTTTGAAGAGTGGAGTATTTTCGGGAGTCAACCTGCTGTATCAGGAGGGAAAGAGTGAAAAATAAACTCGCTCATTTTCAAAAGACGTACTTTCAAACCGAATATTGATTCATTGCTGATGGTTCCAGACCAACCCTGATCTTAGCCGTATTTCACGTGCCTTGCATTTGTCATTCAAATACATCGTTGTCACTGTTAATACATTGTCACTTAGAGATTGCGTTGAGCGTTGAGGTGTGTGATGTTAGCATAGAGTGAGAAACTCTGTGAAACAACTTTCAAGTCTTGTTCTTTAATATTTCCCTGCCCTTGGTGCCAAACTTGTCAAAAGTTTCCATTGGGAGAAGAAAATTCGTGTTGATTATTGAGGGAAGTCCATTGACCTTCTCTGTCCCATTACCTTTTTATTGAGTAAGAGCCCACACTGAATGTAAAAAGATGCTCTAAACATCAAAATGCATTTGCAGCAGTAAAGTGTCAAGATGCATTTTCAATTGACGCTCTATATTCTTCATGAATAAGAAATGGCTTAAAGTCGTTGAGTCCAACACCCTTTTAATCATTGCAGTTCATGCTTTGTGCAATGAAGTGCAAGCAGTTATGGCTTTTATTGCATATGCCGGATCTACTGTTTGTGCAGCACCCAGTTTTTTGTTTACCTTTTAATTCAATTTTTATTCAAGTGAAAAATATTACTAATGCATTCTTTAATCTTGTTTTCGCTTGACTGTACATGATCGCAAAAATACCCAATAAAGGGCTTAGCACATTTTCGGCGCTTATTTCAGTTTACTTTCGACATGATTAATTAATTTTTTGAAAAAACTTTGCACGAGCAAAGTCAACAATTTCTCCGCATTGTTTGCGGCAACCTAATACCCACAATCTTTTCTTGCACACCTTTGAATGTACATTGGGTGGATAGAATAAGGACACCTGGTCGCATCATCATTCTGTTTGAACAACCAATTGACGGAATGCAAACATAAGGATCCAATTCTATAAATATGGTGACCTACTCAATTTTGAAATGATCTTCGAGCTTCGCATATCATCAAATTATTCTCGTGTCGGTTTATTTCATTATCTCATGTTTTAAGATGGCAGATGTTTGATAGTGTCGTTTATTATCAATATTCGACTTTTTTTGTTCTCCCATTTTCATGCGCGTACCGCACCTCAAGGATTTCTGCTAAAAATGCAGAGGTTTTGCTTTAGCCAGAAAAACAATATTGTTGATTTTTGAAACAAAGATAACAAAATACCATACCCAAATGATGAAATTAAAGTTTTTGCTCATTAAAAGACCTTAACATTTATATTATTTCTGCAATGGCCGCAACCTTGGCAAGGTTTGTTGAACCTCAAAATGTCACTCTATTAATTGAGGTAACCGTTATTGTCAATGTATTATCCGGAGTGTTGTGAAAATCAGTTGTTATCATAATTGTAATGATCTGTAACTATTTTCATGAACCTTTGTGCCTAGCTCATTTTTAATGGGATGTGGTAACGGAAAAAAGAAGATCCGGCTCTCCCGGTGGACCAAGTAAACCGGGAAATTGTGACTAGTGGTCTAATAACTATAAATGTTTGGATTGAATGAAGGAGTGGTTGATGTTTTGTAATCAAATTAAATATTAATGGACGCATTCAAGCTTATTTTTTATCCTCGCCAATCAGTATTACAACGACCTTGCAACAACCTTGCAACAACTTATGACCATACAACGAGTTGGCACAAAAAATTTGCCACGACCCTTCTAAAAGCTTGCAACGACCTTACAACAAACTTGCAATGATCTTGCAACAACCTTGCAATGACCTTGCAACAAACTTGCAACCAACTCGCGACAGTGTTGTTTTCCAGACGCTGGCCAAAGCCAAAGAGAAAAGCTTGTTAGGAAGCCTCATTATGCAGCAGTTCTTGAAGAGCATGCGGCTTAACATGCAGTAAAGAGATTCAACACGATTTTGGCTGACCAATGTGCATAAAAACCATCTGCAAGTACTGAATAGGGAATCATTTAATAAAAGTATCGTATCTATCCTTTGATCAGATTAGATGGCCTGCTTCAGTTTCGCTTTGAATTGATTCTAACAGACTGTTGAATTATAAATGAGAAATTTAGGAGATTTTGCAAGGAACAAACCACAAAGGATCTGTTTAATTATGATCTTGTTTGGAAGGTATATGCATCAGTTGTGGCTTAGTGCTTAAGTTAAGAACTACGTGAGAAAGGAGAGCAATAAGAATTAAGAATAGACTAAGAAAAGGAGAACAGTAAAATTGATATTGGCAAGAATCGTAGGTGCCCATTGAAATGATAGTTCGGGAAGCCAGTTACCATCAACTTTCAAATGTTAACATCCCTTTGTTCTCAGTTGCAATTCATAACGATCGAATATCCATTGTTTAGATAGAGATGGGTGCAGTTCTTTTTGGTAGGGCCGGCTAGTATCCCCGACTGTTGGAGACGACTCGCGTACGATTCAAACATTGAAACCCGCACTGCTCACCACGGGACACACGCTTTTTTCATGGATCTTTATATCGATTGGATTTTTATGATTTCAGGGTTTCTGAAAGACTGCCCAGATGGAACCCTAACTGTTGAAGAATTTAAAAAGATTTATGGGAATTTCTTCCCGTATGGCGATGCTGCCAAGTTTGCCGAGCACGTGTTCCGAACATTCGATCAAAATGGCGATGGGAGGATCGACTTTCGGGAGTTCATTTGTGCCTTGTCAGTGACAAGCCGAGGGACACTGGAACAAAAGCTCAAATGGGCATTTTCAATGTATGACTTGGATGGCAATGGGTATGCACTCAATTTATTTGCAGTTAAGCTTCTTGATTTTTAATTGTAATAACTCGAAAATATTTTGGATACATCTTGATATATTGTTTACTTTCAAAACCCTGGACTGGATTTGTAATTAGTACGAACACCATGGTTAAATTTTTTTTTTATTATAGAAAGACTATTTCCCTTGAATCACAACGATTGACCTATCATAGTTGTACTCAAGCCATCATATCTGTTCTATCTGTATTTGACGGCGTTTTTTGGCCATGAAGGAGTATTTCGCCTGAAATTTTGCTAACTCGTCGGCAAGTAAAGGATTGTGGGCCCATTTTGTTGGCAAATTCATCGTAGACACCCCCCCTGAAACAGAACAAATAGCCCTGTCCATCTATCCATTTCATGGGAATCAATAATTAATAATAATGAATGCTTTTAATACCCACTCATTGTATACCGAGAGAGAGAGAGAGAGAGAGAGAGAGAGAGAGAGAGAGAGAGAGAGAGAGAGAGAGAGAGAGAGAGAGAGAGAGAGAGAGAGAGAGAGAGAGAGAGAGAGAGAGAGAGAGAGAGAGAGAGAGAGAGAGAGAGAGAGAGAGAGAGAGAAAAAGAAAGAAGCACTTGTTTCAAAATTGATGTTTGTTGATTTTTGTCTTAGGTACATATCACGTGATGAAATGCTAGAAATTGTTCGCGCCATTTACAAAATGGTTGGCAATGTTGTTAAAATGCCAGAAGACGAGAGCACGCCAGAGAAACGAGTTGATAAAATATTCCGACAAATGGACAAGAATGTTGATGGGAAGTTGTCAATTGCCGAATTCATTGAAGGTGCTAAAAGTGACCCTTCAATCGTTAAGTTGTTACAATGTGATCCGGCAGGTGGCAAATAGACACTCGTTTATAGGTACAAGAAAGGCTTTGCATAAGTTTCTTAAGCAAACTGGTACTACAGGCATTGTATAGCTGGGTTTCATTTGTTTCTTATGGACACAAAAGGACTTTGTTTCAACTAACCAACACTTTACTTTCATTATTTTCCTTGTTATTAATAACATGTTTTGCGCAGTTTTCTCCTTATGCCTATATGGGTTTTGTACAAGTTCAGTGTCAACAAAGATCTCTATATATATATATATATACATAAATATATATATACTTGTTGAATCTAGTTTCTGATTACATAAGATTCTTATGGTTTTCTCTTAATCTTTTAACAACGGGGCAAGTCCTTGAGGGAGGGTAGGCCTTGCAAGCCTCAATGTCCCATAGCTTCCAACAACAGAGGGGGCAGGAGATCACACAGCCCTCCCACATTTCAGCTTTAAAGGTATCTCATCGTGTTGTGCCGTGGAAAATTTCATCATCAAAGTTTGCCCCCCTTTTCAAATCTGGTTGGGGCTGTGTCCTCAGCACAGTGTAGGTGCCAAATCTTTGATTGGTTGAAAGAACTGATCACATCTATTTTCTCACTTCCTAACTGGCCAATCAGATGGCCCAATGGGTTTACATAACTTCAATTCAAAGCTAAATTTAGGCCAATTTTAGACCTTTAGACCACCCTCCAGAAAAAAGAATCGTGCAATTTGTGCTAGTAAACAATGTAATTTTTTTTAAAAAATATAACTTTCAATAAATTTAGCACAAAACTGCCATTGAACTCTATCTTCGATTGGAAGTTAGAAAAAGGCTTGAAGTTTGATGTTGTCTACCACCCTTAAATTGCGGATAAAGGCAGGGCCTCCGACCGCGGAAGGGGGGGGGCCATGGCCCCTCTAGTTTTTCGTTGATGTTAATTAAAAGCACTATTATGGTAAACGTTTTAATTGCTTAAGACTTAAATAGTAAACATTTTCGTGCAGCAGAGATCTTTGAATTAGTCGCTGAAGGCAGTTCATTATGCTAAGATATGGTAAATTTCTTGCATCTAATTTTGGCCCCTCCACTTTTTTAGTCTCGTCGGAGGCCCTGAAAGGCAGATAGAAATCTGACAATAATTCAAAATAAAAAGTATCAATGATATAAAATTTGATAGCAGAAACTCACCAACTCAAATTTACTTCAATTTCCGTATTTGCGGCGCGTAATTGCATGGTACTTTCCAACTATTGTACAAAATGCAACATTCTGCAGCAGTTCTGTACATGGTTGTCAGTTGGTTGATTTTCGTTTTTATCAACGTACAATAATTCATCTGAGCTTTTTACTAACAGTTATCGCTACTTTTTGACCTTTTTTTTCACCAATCGACCGATCAATGAGAATTTTCTGTTCACTGCACTCGTGCTGCTGACGCAATGAGCGCTAAGAAAAAGGCGCGAAAATCATGTTTACGTAAATGGCGGAAGTCGTCTAATGTTGTACATTTTACATCTCGATTCACCTTGTTTTTAATTTAATTTTAATTTTCACAGTTTTGTAGAGTGGAAACTAAATTGAACAGTTGGCCCTTGAAGCACAATCGTCAATGCTTTCAAGAAATGTGATCAGGCCATAAAACAGTAAATGGGGAAGATCTGGGCGATGACTTAACCCTAGTTACCCGTTCATTGATCCTACATTGATCTCAACCAATCAAAGATTTGGGAACTATGCTCCTCAGTGCTAGTTGCAAAAAGAACAGATGTGTTTCAAGACCTTCTCCTTGGATCAGCCTCTGGCAAATGACGAAGAAAAAATCTAAAAAATCAAGATGAAGGGAACAGCTGGTGCAAGACACTTGCATCTCAGACTTTGATCTGGGTGCCAGGGAGGATGGCCCAATGACCGTTCAATTATAAGAGAGGGAGTACCCAATGACTGCAGAGGCTTTACTGGACAAGGGAACTAATATTTCCATCATTTCTAATTTTCAAAATGATTCAAAAAGGAAATATATAAAATGTAAGATATATGGTGCAAAGTAGTACAGTGCAATGTGCTTAAATATTGATTATACGAAAATCCATTGTTTGAGACTTCGGTCTGCAGTGGTTGATTTTTTAAACCTTATAAAAGGCAGAAGACAACTCTTAAAATGTCTGAAATTGGTGAAATTGGAAGAGGATGTTGCCTTGAAATTGGAAGAGGAAGTTCTCCTCAAAATACTGCTAGAATCCAATTGGAAAAAAGTGAAGGTTGATATCAAGGGGGGGGGTGGTTATGGAACCTCAAACATAGGATTTTCCTTGTAAATAACAAAATGGAAATTAATTGACATTAAAGAAAAATAATGGATGATGCAAAATCATCAATCAGAGTTATAAAATGACAATTTAAGCAAAAACAGATTGAAATGTAATGCTGATCGGTTTGGATAAGTTGCATTCAAAAAATGTTGAACGTTGTATGAATAATATGTAACTAGGTCTTGCCTTAAACTCCTAATTGCTCTATAATCAAAAAGAATTTTTGGGACAATCGAAGTTGCAACTAGGTGTTATTAAACCAACATTTATAGGAATAACATTGATGAGTTAAAAAGAAGAAAAAGCGATTATATGGCTGGGGCAACAACGAACAGATAAACTATTGAGATAGTAGGCAAATGAAAAGGTTTACTCTTTTGGATGTCTGAAGAACTTTTGTGACCACACCATTTCAAAATCACTATAGGCATGGCTAATATAAATGGAAATGTTCATTCCATTTGCAGTCATTCAGCTCAATAAAAAAAGATTTTCATAAAAAGGGGTTCTTGCCCCTGCCTCTACCTTAGAACAATGAGTAGGGGTAATTGGCTAATCAAACAATAACATGATTACATAGTGAATTCCTGAACTAAATGATGTAGTGAATATGACGTACATATTTTAGTTAAACAATGATTGATGTTAAATGCTGAAAATGTTTTGTGCCCTGGTTTTATGACTTTAAATTCTCTTGAAGTGACCAACGACTGCCGAGCAATTTGGACAAGAATGAGTTACATCCTTCAAGTCGTTGATGCAGAACGGAATCAAACAGCATCCAAGCCAAAGCCTGCAAAAGGTAAACATTTTTTAATGCTTAAACAGAATGTCCAGTTATTCACTGAAACACTTCTAGAAGCATAAATTTACATCCAGCTAGCAAGCCATACCTCCCCTCTGTCAGGCATTTTGAATCAGCACTCAGATATAGATCCCAGGGGGGCAGTGATAACATTTTCACAGGGGGTGTGCATCTGAAGGGTCAAATCCAAATCCAAAAAATGGATCAGATAAATGGAAAGTTCCAGCTGAAATTTCTAGACCCAAAACATTGTGGCACATCCCCGCATGATAATATGGTCACTGCCCTCCTGGGTATAGGTTACCTTGATCTTGCATCACAAGACTTTTCCAAATTGGTTAGCATCAGATTTAGAATTTCCTTAGATACTGGTTATGCTTTTCACGTGGTAATAACTCTTTTCTTATTCAAATAAAAAACTCACCCTACAAGGCATAGTCCACCTGCAACAAGCCACACCATCAACCCATCGGAATAAGAAACAGCTGTGACAATGTTCGCACGGCAGTGGGGGCATGTCACGTTTATAGGGTAAGGACTGTTTGGTGCTACCATTTGCACCACTGTTGGTTGTTGCATTACAACTGTTGTGGTTGTCCCCATTCCATATTGGGTGGGAGGATATCCAGGCTCTGTAAAACAATAAAATGTTTTTAGCAATGGGCTGCCTCTGCATGCTAGGCATTTTGAGTAATTGGTCAAACAAGAAATGAAATAAAATGGAACAAAGAGGGAAAAGGAAGGCGAAAAGGTCATTTGAAAATCATGGAAACAAAATAATGCCCCATTGGGCACAAAGTCATCTTGCACTTAACCAAACTCTGTTACTTTCCCGGGACTTATAACACTCCTTTTCACATAAAAATATTTTTTTTGCAATATTAGTTTACATTACGTCTCGTTTTTCGCCGCTTTGCTTGGTTCCTCTTTGTGTTTATTGAACACTTTTTTGCCACAGAGATAAATTCTAAGCTTGCTGCACCAGGTTGCCATACTATTTTTGGCCTAGCAATGGGCTAGTGCCGCCCATAAGTAGCAGACATGAGGGCGTTGAGACATAAACGTATCACGCGCACTGCAAGCACTCCACAAGCTGTTGCTTTGAGGGCATTTTTATGCGGTTAAGAAAAAGCGATGAAAAGGGCAGGAGGCAAAGCGGAAGCCATGCTTTAAGCAGAGCAGAGATTTAAACAAGCAAATGTTAGCGATAATTCCCAATTTTTAATGCATACATGCTATTTTCGACAACCTGTGTTTCCCGTGATTCAAGCCAAAGAGCATACTAGGCCTAGGGAAAACGACGAAAACTTGTTGCGACAAATCAAGAGGATCTATCTCCCTTTTATTAATAAAACTGCCAGTGCGCAGAAATGCATTTACAAATAAACAATGAAAAATGTAAAGAAAAATTCAAAAGAAAACATCAAAGATTTATGGCTATTAGAGACCGTGGAGAAGGAGCCTGGGTGGTAGAATTCGTTAAAATGGCGGAAAACGAATTCAAAAGGAGCAACACAAAGTAGTTTGTGGTTTTGGGCCAGGGGTTGTTTTAAAGGAAACTGAGCAAAAAGCACGCGACATTATTACTATTTCTAAGATAAATCCAATGGTGTTTTGGAATAAACATTTGAAATGAATTATCAGCTCTGGATTATAAAAGTTACGAGGCCAAAGTCAGACGACTCATTGCGTTATCAACTAATCTTAGACCAAACATCTTTGCGAGCTGCGCAACTAGCGGACAAATGCAAAATGTTTGACATGGCAATAATCCCATGCGACTTTTAAACTGTTTTCAAGCAACGTTAAATACATACGCTGTCCTTGGGGTGGCACACCTTTGACGTCTGGCGGTGGGTAACCGGCGCCTGCAGGATATGGTGGAGGTGCTTCCATTTTTGCTTCTTCTTCGTCTTTTTCTTTGGGAGGATCCTATCATGACGTCATTTGTGGTTGTTGTTGCTATTTTATTGTTTTTTTATCATTTCGTCATTGTTGTCATTGGTTACGCAACAAGGAACTAAAATTGGTATTCGAATCCCGTTTCCCCAGCATATTTTCCCTTTTTGATATATAAGCAAAGCCAGTTGCATTTTATACACCCCTCTGTGTTAAGGGGAAAAAGCAAACGGCAAATGAATGAGGTGACAAAATACTGAAGAGTACTATGACCATAACTTATTTTATTGGGCCTAATCATATTTGGCAAAGAAACAGTATTTGGATTTACTCAAGGAATTGGGGTAGTTGTTTAAAAATAACTATAACTATTGCATGGCAACCTGTACCTTAAACACTAAGCAATTAAATTATTTTGCATCTATCAAATGTTTTTACACACATTTTTTTCTCTTTAACTCATAGCCCCCTGCAGATGCCATATGGCGCAGTATAAGTTACTGCAAATCAAAGAAACACCTGGGGGTAATGTTGTCAAGATTTGCAAAGTTGATCAGACAACATCCACGGCAAGGTTATCGAAACATTGATATTTCCTGTATCTATGTACCCCCCTGCAACATTTGCTTCCACAGTTATCTGTCTGTGAGTTTCAAATGGCATCAGGAGGCAATGAGTTAAGACACATGTGCACATAAGAACAACATCCATTAAACATTTATAATGTTAAATATGCATAATATATATGAAACTACATATGTGAAACATGTGTAAAAAGTACTTGCATAAAACTGTGAGGAGAAATGAAGACAAGAATGAGACAAAAGTCATTGAAAATTGAAAAATTAATTATTTTAATAATCATATATGATATAGTAAATTCTGAAAAGAGAAAATTCTTTTCTATCTAATTGATTCATCTATTATATATTCAACTGAATTTTTTGAAAAATTATTGATCCAGCAAAAGTTTGATTGATTTCTTCTCAGATTCTTTTGTGGAAGCCAACAAGAGCTTTGCAATTTGGACAATAGTGTGTCACATCTTGAAATCTTTTGACACAAAATGGAATAAAACAACAGCCCAACCATAAGCTGAAATAAAAATCAGATGGAGCAATGTTCTTAAGTAAGTGGCAAGAGTTGTTTTGTTAACATGAGAAAACCAAAATGTTAACTGATAGCAAAACATAACCAAAAATTACAATAAAATTGTTTTTTGATTTTGCCTCACTTTGGAACTGCCTTCACTATTTGTTTTGTAATGATCTCTACTAATAATGGGATTTGGTCACATCAGGTATTTGCAGGAATCAAAATGGGAATATTTCATACCCAGCAAGGCACATTCCACCAGCAAGCAACCATGTCATGGCTCCATTTGAGAATGTGATGTCAGTAACAACCTCAGCATTGCAGTTTGGACATGTGATCTTTGTTGGGTAAGGATTGTTCAGCTGTTGTTGAACTGTTGTGTTTGGTACAAACACACTTGTAGGTGTTATCATTTGTGCACCAGCTGAGGAGAGAAAACTCTGATTTATTTAATGAAAGAATGCCATGTGTAAAAGAGCCCAGATGAATAAAAATAAATATCTGGTCTTCAGCTATGGCCGTTCTCAAAGTGATTCTGTTATTGCAAGTACAACAATATGGCGTTAAGAACGTTGTGGAACCACCACCCCCAGTGAATGATTTGTTGGGTTTTGAGAGACAAATATTAGTTCATTTTGTGATTTTAAATTTCTTTTGACAGTACAAAAATTTTAATTGGTTTATTTTTTAGGCGTTATTTCAAGGATCTATGACAAGAGATCTGGGGATGTTTTGAAAGGCGTTGCAACAACCAGCTTCAATGATGGCATTGCAGCACCACTGGAGGAAAATGGCTTCGCTCATCAAATTTTTTGAGAACGAATCAAGCTTGCGAATGTTCAGAGATCTGTTGATACCAACCTTGATATGGCGGAGGATTTTGACCTGTAGTAAGTCCTGTTTTCTCAGTCATTATTGCTTTTGTTTTTCTTCACAAACAGCAAACTTTTTATGACTTTCCAGTCGCCTTATTTTCCTTCGTTGTCGTCGACGATGTGATGTTGATCTTTTCATCAAAAACAAATGTCAGCTAATATTGTCCAATGGAGCAGAACTTATCACTTTTTGTTGAAATTGCTGAAAGACCCTTCAATAACCAAAACCCTTTACGGGCTCGACAAAGGAAAGGAAATGACAAAGGACAAAGGACAAAGGACAAAAGACAAAAGACAGACGACATATTTGGAAAGAGGTTGTGACTGTGGTTTCAAATCTTAGATCTTCCTGTTTATAACCCTGGGCCTTGACCATTTCCCCTTCTGCAACCATTTTTTTTTGAGAGGATGTGGGAATTTGACAACTGCTTTTGGGAGCTGAGCTATAAGGGCAATCGAGAGATGCCGTTCTAGGATATTTCCACCACGGCAGATGTAAGTTTACCAGAATGTCGAGTAAAATAATCTACTAAAAAGAACGCAATTCACGATATAAAAAATGGACACTTTTGGCCTTAACAAAAAGGCTACAGGTCCATACCCCAACATGCCCTCTGCAGCTGTATCCTTGAAAGGGATTCAAAAAGTGGGGCATCTTTGCTCTCGTCAATAGAGGAAATATTGCACTTGTTAATTTGGGCATCGCTCTGAAAGAGACATTCACAGATAAAATCTGCCAAACTTTGTTGCACAGTGAATTTTTTTATAGCCAAAGAAACAAACTACGTCTTGCTACTGTGAATTTACACAATTAGAATTTCATCGCTTCGGTTGGCGACACATTTCGTTAAAAATAAAGAGAAAAAAGATAATTACAATAGATATATTGCAGACGGTTTGAAGAGGAGTTATGAGTATCGTGAAATGGTAACCCAATGATTGATAGCATTGCTAATAATACAGGTGACTTTATACTCAAGTTAAAATGAAAATGAATGACTCTACTTGAAGATCAGTGTCTTATTGTACATTTTAAGCGAAAAATCAACGCGAGTTAACTTTTAAATACGCAATCTGCTATCTTGGATGACGTAAGAACATTATTTAGCATGCAGTACACAATGATTAATTCACAAGAAGGTGAATAAAATATATATAGGTATGCAAATGAATCGTATACAACTGGTAACCTATCACTGGTTTTTGTATTAACTGGTTTTTCATTTCCAGATAAATGTCAACTCATTCAGAATACGAACTAGTGGCTTGGATACCGTTTAAATAGTTTGTGTTTTGGCTGTAAACAGCAAGATTAGTGGTTTTACGTAACAATGGGTTTGGATCATACAACTGGTAACTTGTCGCTGGTTCTTGTATTATTTCATTTCTAGATTATGTCACTTGTTATCATAGACCCATTCAGAACAATGTGTTTTCGCGATGACCAGCGTGAAAAGTGTTTTTATATAACATAGCATTATGAAAGCATGACTTCTAAGCAAAAGGCGAGATAAAATTCTTGGAGAGCTAAATTTCAAAATTAAAAAAAAATGTACCATATTCAATAATATCTAAGTGTAGACCCCCTTTGGCCTCGGACCTGATGATGTCACTTTAGAGCAAAGATTGTATTAAATCCTTACTGTGAATCTTAACAATCATTGGAATCCTTATAATCGAGAATTTGATTCAATGATCTTGAGAGATCCAAGACGAAATACATCTATGGTCATGTCTTTGTCAAAATGATAATAAAATGTATCCGTGTAGAAGACAATTTCTTTTCATTTTTGATTGATTCTAAACAGTTACCAAGCGAAAACCATGCAATTAACAATTAATTTTAATTTTTATAATTCTATAATTTTGTATTCTACATGACGTCATATAAATAACAAAGCCGAAAAAACGTAATTAAGCACATGAAAACTTAAACGATTTTTGACAATAAACATAATCTTTTTTAAGGATTCTTAAATATTGTGCGAATCTCATTTTTAGTTTAGCCACAGATATAATTTGTCACACCTTCTAGATCAAGACTAAATTGGTGTCCAAAGTGTGGGATTTACGTGTGAATGGTGCTCAGTATGGAGCAAGAGCTCAATTTGTACAGTTATTGGATTCTTAACAAGCTTTGTGTTTTGAATAAATCGCCGAGGAAATTTGAGCATTGATATTATGGACGTTGTGTAAACTGGCAGCCATTAACACTTATGATTTCTGTGGCCTGTCATAATCTATAAAGTGTGCAAAAAAGCAAGCCCGAGGCAAGTTAAAATGCTAGCTAGGCGAAATGGTGGAAGAATAATATTAATGCTTTAAAGATGAAATTTTTAATTTATTCTACAAGGTGTTTTATCCAAATCAAAAAAGCCGAATTCTATCTTATCAAAATGATATTGTGAGGGTATTGATTAAATATTTGCCTTTGAAATACGTATTGGAACAGAGTATCTCACAATTGTTTGCATTGATATGAGCTTATTTGATAAATATACTTGCATCGGCAGGTAAATTGATCGTTTCTGGGCAACATGGAAGAAAACAACCATAATTTCCAGGGTTTCCGTGGGTACCACAGGGAGATGATGTGTAGTAGGGACCTATACCCAAGTATGAATCGCATGAAAGACAATCATTTTCATTGTTACCCTTGATTCCAATGCGCGTGACGCCATTGTTAAACCCTTCTTGGTTGCAATAAGGCTGTAATCTGCTGCCGTTAAGAAACCTTAGCCATCGGGAGAGTCCAAGCGAGGTTGCTATTAAAAAACAAATAGATGGAATAGTTAACTGACATTTGAAGAGTTGTTAACCCTCTCGCACCCGGACTTATTTTTACTTAATTGTCAAAGCCCATAAATATCTACCCGTTTCAGGGGGTAGCATAGGCAAATAAGTTAGGTGGAGGCGTAAACTATTATAGAAAACTTCCATCAAAACATTTGTAATATTTTTTACTTTACCCCCTGAAAAATTGATTTTTACGATGTTTGTCATTGGGCCATATGGCCCGTGCAGGGGTGAAGAGGTTAACATTTGCATCAGCCAACCAAACCGTTCTCAAAGTCAAGAAAAGCTGTTTACCTTCCTCCAGGCAAACACATGCCAGAGGGCTAACCTTCATTACAAAACAAAAGAAAATAGGCAAGGCTTGGGTGTGTCATAGCAGTTTTTATTGTTTTTACTGGACCTTCTTCCAGCTAGTGATTGTGTGACCGTAATGATTTTCTTACTCTGACAGGACTAGATTGAAAGTTCTAGTTCTACACCAAAATACAATCAAACTCCTTTAGTTTTCCTTAAAACACATTTTATTGTATTTAGCAATTTATTCCATTTGATATAAATAGCCATAGCGGGTCAATTTCATTAAAAAATGTTACATAACTTTAGTAACATGATGTCCTGTTTTCGAAAAAGACAACAGTTGGAAACTTTGCTTAAAAATTTAGCCAAACCTCATCCAATGAAAGATGAAATTGAAAAGACCTAAAAAATTCTTGCAATTATTTATAAGAATTACCTTGGAAACCTGAATTCATCACATTCAACATCGATGAACCTGTTTTTGAAATTTGAAGATAAGTTTTCGTTCCTGATCTATCGAACATGAGGCAAATTGTTGTAAATTGCATCTTGTTGAATGCATCAAACTTAGCCTCTTCTCCAGACAAGCCTCCTTCCAAGCCAAACACGTGATTGTAGGTGTTTGATGATGTCCAATAATTGGAACTGTACTGAAATGTATTCTAAAAACAATTTCGTTTATTGAAAAAGCAAGGAATAGGCAAAGAGTAAGTTCTCAACAAAAAGGGGTTGGTTTGATTAAGTATATCAACCCTTATTATTAAAATGTGTAAATCGAAGAATTGTAATGAAACCTTGCAAATATATGATGATGAGATTTGATAAAATTGAAGTGATTGCTTACCTTTGTACCATGGGTCTTCATGATGAGTGTCCAACCCCATCCTGTGCATTCTCCCATTGAACTCATAACACAATAATGATACCCCATTCCATTTAATTTATAAATACCACTCGTTGTAAATCCAGATTGGTAGACATCAACACAACTTGCAAACTCTGAGGAAAATGAGAAAAATTTGATCACTTATAGCCAGCAAACAGCTTAACAACATCGCAAATAAAAATGTTATAATCATTTTATTAATTTGCTCTAGATGCTGAATTGTTAGAAATGCATTCGATGGAAGTTCATACCTCGAACATTTTCGCATCGTGTTCCGCTATGCATATTATCACACGTGCATTTATACCCGGGTTGCGTGCAAATATCCACGCATTTTCCACCATTTTCACACGGTGAAAGCTTCTTGCAAGTTGATCCGACCTGCAACAAAATTAAAATCGAGCTCAAAATGCTCAGCAAAACATAGATTATGTAAAATTGTTTTATTCTGTATTTCTCGCAGACGTAGTTATAAACACAGTATCTGGCAATTGGAGACGTTAGAGGTGCATTTGTAAACTGCTGCTGTTGCCAGACGAAAGAATGTTGGTTGTGATCTGTCGGACATGATTATTTCATCGAAAAAAGAAAGGATAAAACGTAAAAATGTCATCTACATACCTTTCTGTTTTGTTTATCTGTTGTCAAATAAACCCAACCAGTTTTCTCCACCAAATTTTTGTTCAATTCTCGACCAACAAGCTCGCAAGTTCCACCAAGTTTTTTGTAATTGACTGCCGTGCAATTTGACAATGAGGTGCACTCAAGAACGCATTCTCTCAATCCTTTTGCGATGATACTTTTCAAAATCGAACCAACATCAGCAAGATTCTCGAGAAAAATGCTAAAATCTGCAAAAGTTTGACAATCAAGTCGTAAGATATCTGGAAAAGATGGCCCCATGATTGATAAAATTGCCAAAAATGCCAGTGTTTTCATGCTTTCAAGAACTATTATCTGATGGTGTATTGAAGGCTGTTGCAATTTTCAAAACAGTTACGATTCAGAGGCGTCTGTCTATCGACTAATGTGCCTTGCCACAGCTGTATTATTTAGACGCCTAGAATTGTTTATGCAGAGGTGCAGGTTCTTGCTTAGGCTTCTAAGATAACTGTGACATTCACACAATCGTCATAACTGATATGCTCAATTGATTGATATGTAGCAAACATTTAGGATACAATACTAACTTATAACCAAAGACAAGAGTCCTCTCATATTTTGCATATTCAATCACCGTACTAGCTACGATCCACCTCGGGCACCATAAAAACCCAAGTATCTTGTTGGGCACTATTCCCATCATAGAAACTTTTTTACGATTTTGATATTGTCAGAGCTCTAAGCATCTAAGCAATTAATGGTTAAAAATTTAGCCCGAAGCCAATCCCACAAATCCCACACTTTGGACACCAATTGAGTCTTGACTCAATACGGCCTCTAACACTAAACACAAGAGATCTGAGGCTTAACAAAAAATAAGATTCAAATGATGTTTCAGAATTCTTGCAAAAGATGACTTTGGTCGTCAAGAATCATATGTTAAGTTTTAAGCACTAATCTACGTTTTCCTCAAATTTTATAAATGACGTCATGTAGAGAGAATTTAGAACACTGGATGAAATAACAGAAATTTTGGCAGAAGCTTCTTTGAAAACATCCTGCCTGAGTAGTCAGGAACCTCATTTTCGATTTTATGGAGTTTGTTTTCCAGTGTCCTGGAAGACCATTTCTGAAGAATTTAAGTTGGAAGTCCATTGGTAAGCTAGTCTCGGTTGAAGTTAGGCCCATAATTATCAACATGAGTTGCATAAGGGTTTATAGCATATTTACTTATTTAATCACTTATTTATCATTTATTTATAAGTTTGTCTTGGTTGTATCAATTTTAGGGATTCTCTTGGAAATCAGCCTCTTCAATGAAGAGTTTTCCTTCTTTCACTATTTGAAAATTGAAATAGAAGTGATGTTTAGAGAACGCATTTGATCAAATTTATTTGCATATTCTACTGAACTTTGTGGGGCAGGCAGGTGACTCTATTTTCTATAGATAATTTGATTATTAAATGACTAGATTTACTCACAAACCGATAAGTGCACTATTCTATGCCTAATTAAAGCAAATTCATTGCATCAGATTCATGGTATTTAGCATTCATATAAGAGTTGGCAAGGTGATAGCATTGCATTCAGGCTTGATTCATTTGTTTAGTTTTTTGTTATATTGAAGTATTGCATTTAACGTTTACTTAAAATCGCTTTGTTTGAGTAAGATTAAATTTTAAATGATAACGGTATGAAGACACTGGCATTTTTGGCAATTATATCAATCATAGGGCCATCTTTTCAAGATATTTTACGGCTTGAATGTCAAACTTTTGCAGATTTTAGCATTTTTCTCGAGAATCTTGCTGATGTTGGTTCGATTTTGAAAAGTATCATCGCAAAAGGATTGAGAGAATGCGTTCTTGAGTGCATCTCATTGTCAACTTGCACGGCAGTCAATTACAAAAAAATTGGTGGAAATTGCGAGCTTGTTGGTCGAGAATTGAACAAAAATTTGGTGGAGAAAGCTGGTTGGGTTTATTTGACAACAGATAAACAAAACAGAAAGGTATGTAGATGACATTTTTACGTTTTATCCTTCCTTTTTTCGATGAAATAATCATGTCAGACAAATCGCAACCAACATTCTTTCCTCTGACAAAAACAGCAGTTTACAAATGCACCTCTGATGTCTCCAATTGCCAGACACTGTGTTTAGAACTACGTCTGCGAGAAATACAGAATAAAACCTTTTTACATAATCTATGTTTCGCTTAGCTTTTTGAGCTCGATTTTGTTGCAGGTCGGATCAACTTGCAAGAAGCTTTCACCGTGTGAAAATGGTGGAAAATGCGTGGATATTTGCACGCAACCCGGGTATAAATGCACGTGTGATAATATGCATAGCGGAACACGATGCGAAAATGTTCGAGGTATGTACTTCCATCGAATGCATTTCTAACAATTCAGCATCTAGAGCAAATTAATAAAATGATGATAACATTTTTATTTGCGATGTTGTTAAGCTGTTTGCTGGCTATGAGTGATCAAAATATTTCTTATTTTCATCAGAGTTTGCAAGTTGTGTTGATGTCTACCAATCTGGATTTACAACGAGTGGTATTTATAAATTAAATGGAATGGGGTATCATTATTGTGTTATGAGTTCAATGGGAGAATGCACAGGATGGGGTTGGACACTCATCATGAAGACCCATGGTACAAAGGTAAGCATTCACTTCAATTTTATCAAATCTCATCGTCAAATATTTAAATGGTTTCATTACAATTTTTCGATTTACATATCTAAATAATAAGGGTTGATATACTTAACCAAACCAGCCCCTTTTTATTGAGAGCTATCTATTTACCTATTCCTTGCTTTTTTAATAATACAAAATTGTTTTTAGAATACATTTCAGTACAGTTCCAATTATTGGACATCATCAAACACCTACAATCACGTGTTTGGCTTGGAAGGAGGCTTGTCTGGAGAAGAGGCTAAGTTTGATGCATTCAACAAGATGAAATTTACAACAATTTGCCTCATGTTCGATAGATCAGGAACGAAAACTTATCTTCAAATTTCAAAAACAGGTTCATCGATGTTGAATGTGATGAATTCAGGTTTTCAAGGTAATGTTTATATTTTATTAAAAATGTCAACGGAATAGAATCACTTCCATAAAATGATCTCTGCGATTAACTCAATACATATCCTTTTTTATTTTAATTTATGTCTAGTAAATTCGTTTTTTTTTCATAAGGATTTCGATTCTTTGGGTTATTCAATTTCTAAATGTCTACTTATTAACCAGCTGCACAACTCTGTTTTACAGCAACCTCGTTTGGACGATCCCGGTGGCTTAGTATGTTCAGCGGTAGCAGATTACAGCCTCATTGCAACCAAGAAGGGTTTAACATTGGCGCTACTCGCATTGGAATTAAAGGAAACAACGAAAATGATTGTATTTCATGCGATTCGTTCCTTGGTATAGGCCTAAGCTTTCATTCATACTGTGGTGTTCACACATACTCCGGTAGTTATGCCTGCGTCATGGAATGTTGTCCAAGCGCTGTGAACTTACCAGCTAATGCCTTTATTCTGATCAGATAACTTTGCTTTTGCACGTTCATCAACGATAATTCATATTCTGTTTAGTTCCATTTCGTCCGGCATACTCGCTAATTTTAATTGGTGGGGCTATCCTAATTCGTTATCCTTTGCAACAGTGGTGTCTGCTAGTTTTTTCGGTAATTTAAAATCTTGACGAAACTTTAAAAGAATACTCTGTAAGGATTTTAAAATAAAAATGTATCATTTTTTTCTTTATCTTCCCAAAAATTTCAAACCAATTTTTTTGGCGTTTTGTAATTTTAAAGAAATCAGAAAGCGGATGGTGTTCCTGCCCAGAATATTACAAGTACTATTATTTTATCGATTATTGTGTATAATTAGGATTGCACTGTTTTAAAAATGGTTTCCAACTGGAATGCACAAAATTTCGACAATCCAATATCCTTGGATTTACTTCCAAATGTTTAAAGTAATTTGCAACAATTTATTAATTCACTGTTTTAAATTGTTAATTTGCTATATGCACAAATGCATTTATTGTATTATTTAAAATATTTATGCTGATAAAGTGCAGTTGAAAGACATCGTTTTGAACGAAATGGAAATCTTGTTTTTCCTTTGTCCCTTATTCTGCCTTCTGTCCTTAGTATAGTACTATTCACAGGCTTGAGTATACAATAAACGGTAAGATGACTTTGCGCGTGAAGAATTTAATTTCACGAGTTTTCAACCTATGTTGGTTTTCATGGAATGTCTTTTACATTTTGAAACCAAAGAAATATCTAAAATGTGTGGAGCGTATTTTTATGATTTACCAACCAAATTTGCATCCAACCCGCTTCTATCATAATAACAATGTTTTAAATATCCTTCTTCTATTTCGCTCCTCCGTTTTCCTTCCAAGCCCTCCTCCTCCCTTCAAGGTATCTTTTGCAAAGCTGTTTAGCAGAGTCAAAAATAGTTTCAAAGCCTACTCAGGGGCAAAGCAATCCATGCTTCCATAACAATTGCAAATGGCCGTTATTTTTGCTGTTGCAAAACTTTTTATCATCCATGCTTTGCATTCCCTCTGTCCGTAACAGTTTGACCAAACGATTTTATTAAAACGTTTTTCATTTGCAAAGATCCTTAACTTCCTTATTTAACGTTGCTATCTTATTAATTGGCCTTGAATAAGACAAGAACGAAATTAAATATTCTAAGGTTTCTCAAATTCAGTTCTTAATCTTTCACAAGAATCTAGTATTTTTCAGGCTAAAACTTTTTTGTAATTTGATAAACTTTTAATACGTTCCAAAATGCAAGCCCCCCTTTTAGCGTGTTAATAAATTGAAATTCCCAGGTGTTAGCAATTAATCAAGTAACTTTTTCAATTGGAAATCGTAAAAGATCCTGTGCTCAAGGATGTGGGGAAAAAGATAGAATCAGTCCCACGCCGGTCACCAATATCAACCTGGTTTTCAATTGAGGGATGGCTAAAAATATCACAATTCAGAAAAACTAAATATGTTTCCATAACATGTAGTAAATAATTCAGTGTTTTTGTACCATCGAATTTGAATCGCAATTCATCTCATTTCATAGCAACTTGTGTACAAATTCACACCATCAATTTCATGTTGAATGACAACCATGAATCGGATTTAAAAATTTAACACTTCTATATTTATTTATTTATGTTTTTAGCAAATATGTAGATACATGGCTACTTGTCATGGTTATTTTTCAAAATGCAAAGATAAGACAAAGAATTTAAAAGTAAGAATGAAAAAACTTGCATTTTTGGCAATTTTATCAATCATGGGGCCATCTTTTCCAGATATTTTACGACTTGAATGTCAAACTTTTGCAGATTTTAGCATTGTTCTCGAGAATCTTGCCGATGTTGGTTCGATTTTGAAAAGTATCATCGCAAAAGGATTGAGAGAATGCGTTCTTGAGTGCATCTCATTGTCAAATTGCACGGCAGTCAATTACAAAAAAATTGGTGGAAATTGCGAGCTTGTTGGTCGAGAATTGAACAAAAATTTGATGGAGAAAACTGGTTGGGTTTATTTGACAACAGATAAACAAAATAGAAAGGTATGTAGATGACATTTTTACGTTTTATCCTTCCTTTTTTCGATGAAATAATCATGTCCGACAGATCGCAACCAACATTCTTTCGTCTGGCAACAGCAGCAGTTTACAAATGCACCTCTGATGTCTCCAATTGCCAGACACTGTGTTTATAACTACGTCTGCGAGAAATACAGAATAAATCCTTTTTACATAATCTATGTTTCGCTTAGCATTTTGAGCTCGATTTTGTTGCAGGTCGGATCAACTTGCAAGAAGCTTTCACCGTGTGAAAATGGTGGAAAATGCGTGGATATTTGCACGCAACCCGGGTATAAATGCACGTGTGATAATATGCATAGCGGAACACGATGCGAAAATGTTCGAGGTATGAACTTCCATCGAATGCATTTCTAACAATTCAGCATCTAGAGCAAATTAATAAAATGATGATAACATTTTTATTTGCGATGTTGTTAAGCTGTTTGCTGGCTATAAGTGATCAAAATTTTCTCATTTTCCTCAGAGTTTGCAAGTTGTGTTGATGTCTACCAATCTGGATTTACAACGAGTGGTATTTATAAATTAAATGGAATGGGGTATCATTATTGTGTTATGAGTTCAATGGGAGAATGCACAGGATGGGGTTGGACACTCATCATGAAGACCCACGGTACAAAGGTAAGCAATCACTTCAATTTTATCAAATCTCATCATCATATATTTGCAGGGTTTCATTACAATTCTTCGATTTACACATTTTAATAATAAGGGTTGATATACTTAATCAAACCAACCCCTTTTTGTTGAGAACTTACTCTTTGCCTATTCCTTGCTTTTTCAATAAACGAAATTGTTTTTAGAATACATTTCAGTACAGTTCCAATTATTGGACATCATCAAACACCTACAATCACGTGTTTGGCTTGGAAGGAGGCTTGTCTGGAGAAGAGGCTAAGTTTGATGCATTCAACAAGATGCAATTTACAACAATTTGCCTCATGTTCGATAGATCAGGAACGAAAACTTATCTTCAAATTTCAAAAACAGGTTCATCGATGTTGAATGTGATGAATTCAGGTTTTCAAGGTAATGTTGATATTTTGTTGATTTTAATTCAAAACAAAAACTGATGCTCACTCTGATCATCACTATCAATCGCTTAATCAATCAATCAATCCAGCAATCAATCCATCAATCAGACAATCAATCAATCAATCAATCAATCAATCAGTCAATCAAGTAATCCATTTTCTTTGGGTATGTTGAAGATCTTATCTTCTATGAAGCATTTTTGTCTCTTATTAATGTCTAGTCATTAATGCATCTTTTTGACAATAGATCTTAAATCTATATACTTGATTTCAAGTTATTTATATTTTGATAGCTACTGGCTTCGGTCGATCGAAATGGCTGAGTTTGGTGTCAGGAAGCGTGTTGCAGTCCAATTGCAATCGCGAGGGTTTTAATGCCCTAGGCAGAATTCGCATTGGCATCATGGGAAACAATGAAAATGATTGTGTGACTCCAGATACGATGCTTGGTGTTGGGAGCACTGGACTATGCTCTCTAGGAACATATTCTGGGAACAGTGGATGCTTTTTACCAAACAACTATAATACTCATAATATTCCTGCAGATGTCAACATCTTCATTCGATGAACAATCGTGCAATTTTGCATCATGCACCAAGCACCGCGTAGCCATTTGGCTAGCAGCGGCTATAGCCCTTCACTTTTTTCATAGATAGTCCTGAAAGCTATTAGAAATATTGCATTTTCAACTGAAATATTTTCTGCACCGAAATATTTAATGTAAACAAGGACGTAAAGAAGCAAAGTCTTTTGAAAGGGGCGTTTTAAAGGGAACTTCTAAGGGGCGTGGTCTAACTAAAAGTTCCCCCGGACCACCACTGCGGCTCGATCAGCCTCTCCACTTAAAGACCGCTGTGCGGTCCCTGTAATGCACACTGATCTCAAAATAAGACTGGATCGAGCTTCTATTGTTTGAAAAGTGAAGCCAAAAAATTTCGATGGCGGCCATCTTACTAGGACCCATAAAGCTGCGGTTTCAAGTGTAGAGTCAAAAGCAAGCCACTCTGCATGGATGATCAAATGCCATTTAACAGGTTTTTAGCTTTCGGATCGAATGTTTTTGATATACTTGTACTTTATCGAGTATACTTTTCCACCTGTTCGCTGATGTTTATTGTTTGGGTCCTACCAATATGGCGCCGATCTGGCTTCAAAAAGTTGGATTCGAAAACAATAGGTTGCTCGATCTAGTCTTTTTTTTGAGATCAGTGGTAATGCACGAGCAAAACACCACCAGCTAATAGCACTATTCCTAGACGAGGCTCTGAAGGGTGGATTATACGGGGGGCACCTTGTTAGACTCTAGTTAATGTTTCTTGTTTCACTTCAGCTGATCAACGTGAGGCTAACTTTGATCAAAATCAACTTGAATAGCCCTTAATGCAGCACGCATTCTTTGGCAGCGCATTTTTGTTTAATCAACTTGTATATATTCTCTAAATCTGTTGCATTTGCCTTTGGTTTCGCGTAAGATCAATGCCCACTTAAGAATCAGAAGCACCAGTAAAGTATGTATTAAAAATGGCATTATTGCAAATATAAGATCACGCAATTAACGTGAATTAGAATATGTATCTTTATAGTTTATCTATTATGGCCCCCCTAGCCCCGACCTTCGACTCTTACATTCTTATTGGGGGCAAATTCCTGCTTTGAAAGAATCTTTGCTTAAAAAACGGGTACATTGACAATCTTTACTTTTCTTTTTATCACCGAGGTGATCCACTTGTCTGAATTTCCGGGTAGGGGGATACTTGAACTTTTATAGTACCGGGGTGTGCACTCTTAGGGAAATTTTTTTGATCCGGCTCTAGAATTCCCTCTCTCCAATGGTACCCGGCTTTAGAAAAAAATCGGCGAAAAGTATACTCAGTACCTTCACTCTTGCAAAACTTCCCTTTTGGCAACCGGCTTTAGAAAAGTGCCCTATTTCGATACCCAGTGTTAGAAAAGAGAAGGCGAAATCGATACCCGGAAAGCAGTGCACCCGTCAGAAAAAAAACGACGTATCCCCCCTGGTTCACAAATCTTGTTCTTTGTATCCTCTGATGATGAGATTGGATAGCATCGCAAGTTGCCGTAAAAAGGCATAGCTGGACTTGGATCAAAAGACTTCTTCTTCATAGCAACATGAGCTTTTTGTTGAAGGTTATTTTGGTCCCAATTTTACGATTCCCTTTTTCCACTGTAGCATGAATTATTCTATTATCTTGTGACGTAGTCAAAATATTAGTAATTATTCAACATTAGCAGAGAAGTAAAGCATTTTGTTTTCGATGAACTTAGCACAAAACTGCCGTGGAACTCTATTAATATTTCTCTTCGATCGTAAATTATGAAGGCTTGGGGTTTGATGTTGTCTACCACCCTAATATTACGGATTAAAGGTATATGAAAATCTGACAATAATTGAAAAACAAAATGTATCTATGACATGAAAATTGGTTGTAGAAACTCACCAACTCAAATTTACTTCAATTTCCGTATTTGCAGCGCGTCATAAGTACGTGATAATGCTTTCCAACTCTTATACAAAATGCAACATTCTGCAGCGTACCGGGTTGTCACTTGATTGATTTTCGCTCTAATCAATGTCCAATAATCCATCTGAGCCTACTTCTAGCTGTTATTGCTAATTTTTCAGCTTATTTTTTCACCAAATGACGAGTCATTAAGATTTTTCTGTTCACTGCAGTCGCGCTGTTGACGCAATGTGCGATTGATTATGTAAAAAGGCGCGAAAATCTTTTTTTAAAATCAGTGGATCGCAGTAGCGTGGCTGCGAGGAAAGTAGCCTCGATCACATTTGGCAGCTGTCCTACTCAAGCATTGCCGGAAGGAGAGGAAGATGGAGTGGGGGGATATGTATCCCGTCTTGATCTGCATTTTCATCGTTCAGGTGATTCTGTCAATATGCTTGGTGCTGATCGTATGGAAATATCCAATTATACTTTACAAAACTTGGAAAAGGTTTGTCAGATTTTGTTAGCTAATTCTCTGCGAACACTGGAATGTGTTAAATTTTAAGTATAGGTACCTAATGCCATATTTAGTAATGTATCGGGTAATGCAATGCAATTTAATGTATTGTGCATACCCGGGGGGGGGGGGGGGAGTTCTTGAACTTTTTATATACGGGGGGTCCATCCGATAATTATGAGTAAGAAATTGCTTTATAGGGAACATGCCCTCAACTTATTGGCAATTGCCCTTTCAGTGTAGAGAAGTGCCCTTTTTATTAGGTTGCAGCAATGTTCATCATAAAGGGAAATTTCTGTAATATGAAAAGTAGGCAATTGCAAAACATTTCCTGGTCACTGTCCCTGGCCCCTCCACAGCCATGTACAGCTGCCTCTAACCCTAAAACTTCAATATATGCTGCAGTATTTGTTTCAATCAGGAATCTGGCACCAATAGCGGTGATGATGAAAAGTTGCCCCTTTGAAATGTTGTGCCCCCCCCAAGTTGCAAATGCTTCCTATGTCCCTGCTATTAACATTGTTTCTTATTTTTATTTTATTGCCAGGTACGTTACTTATTCAACTGGATTTACGAGAAAGTCCATAAAAATTTCAGACAATTTTGAGTTTTCATATATTGAAAGAGGAAGCGCAAAAGAATGTGAGATTTCACTTTTACTTGTGCATGGATTCACATCTGACAAAGAATCCTGGTGCTTTATGGGTAAATGCATTCCAAAGCGTATTCATGTAGTTGCACTCGACCTCCCAGGCCATGGATCAACAACAAGAAAGGAAAAAGATGACATCTCAATTGAAGGTCTTGCAAAGCGTGTGGAACAGGTTAATTATAACTGACTTTTAAAAAAAAACCCTTTAAGATCTTGATTGCAACTGGTACTCAAGACAGTGGTTGTTGATATTGTCATGAGCCCTTTGAGTAGCTAAAAATCTTTTATGCATTTCTTTCATTTGTTGATTTATCCCATTTAAAATTCCCCTTGAGCATGATTTGTCCTCCCTAACTGTTGCAAAATTTTTAAGAAATTAACTCCTTTCTTGGAAGAACCTTCATCATAAGATTAATTTTTAGTTGTGAAAGTATCATTTGAATAGAAAGGTGATAATTCATCCTTTGTTTTTTGTTGGAACGAAAATAACAAAGATTTATTCTTCATCTTCTGAAGATTATGAGATAGTAGGCTGTAGCAGGTTACTCCCACATATCTGCCTCCTCATTTCAGCATGCATGTTTTATGAATCATTAGCATGTGTTTTATACTCTCAGTTTGCAGATGCTGTTGGTTTGAATAAAAGAAAGTACCACATTGTTGGCACATCTCTTGGTGGGTTTATTGTTGGAATTCATGCTGCCATGTTTCCCACAAATTTAGCATCAGCATTACTTGTCTGCCCTGCTGGAATCAAATCTCCAATTGATAGTGACATGATGAAGGCATATGAAAGGGAGAAGAAGATCCTTCTTTTACCAGCCACAGATGAAGAATTCATTCAAATGATCAATCTTCTCGTTCATAAGCCTGTCAAATTCCCAAAGTTTATTGTATCCGGAATTATGCAGTCAAGAAGGCAGGGGCATGATTTTTATTTAAAAAGTATGTTTTCAATTTTTACACAATCAATTTGAAAGTTTTTGCTCTGAAAATTAACCTCACAATATTATATCTAATTGTTGAATGATGATGATGATGACAATGATTAAATTATTATGATTGTGATGATGCTGATAAAAAATTTCTGTTTTAGTGCTTGAAGGATTTATGAATGAAAATGAGAGATTTTTACTTGAAAAGAAGTTGACTGATATTCAAACAAAGATGCTTATCATTTGGGGTAAACATGATAGGGTGAGTGATAATTTCTAGTCACTACAATTTCTGCAGACCATATCTAGCATGTGGACGTTAATGAGCCTTTAGAACAATCACACCTTTGAGAATGAATCGTGCAGCCCGTTTGCTCCCTAGTTTAAATCGCTTTTAATCAAGATGCATCAAAAGGTTAAATGGTGAATCAATAAATCAATACCTGATGCTATTCCAAGGATTGACATCATAAGAGTGCATTATTTTCTTGCATCATCTTTTAAATGGCCATCCAACTTGTGTATTGCCTGTAGGTTCTAATGCAATCTAATATCATTTTGTCTAATTTCAGGCATTGCATGTTTCTGCTACTGAGGTCATCAACAAAATTTTACCCGAGACTCGTGTTGAAATTCTTAATGACTGCGGGCACAGCATCTCGTTAGAAAGACCCAGAAAACTTGCAAATATCATAACACAGTTTATAGAAGAGTGAACCATTGTATTTGCAAAATGATAGATAAAAATAATTAGAGAACTCCCTAACAAATATTGTTTCGTCTTTTGATCAAGTTTGTTATGTTTGATTACAGAATTTTTATTCAAAAAATGAAATACTTATGACTTGATTTAAGTTTTTCTCTCAATTCTTCTTCAAAGTTATTTACAAAATTTGGCATGTGTAGATGGCTGTACTGAAAGGTACTTCAAGTTTATTGATAGTCCTCATGGTAGACAGAATAACAACTAAGTATGAAAATAGGTTGGTTATAAAAGCTTGTTATATAGATATGTTTTTATGTAAATGACAGATCATTAACAATCACTTCAAAAATGCAAAATATCTAATTTTAAAGATGTTTGTATAAATATCATTTTTTGAACAGAAAACATAAAGCTTCTTCTATTTGAAGTAAACGGAGTAAATATTGTTGTCATTTTCCTTTGAAAGCAAATTCATTTGCCTATGTTGAAAGCTCATCAAGAAAGCAAAATTAGTTCCAAAAAATGGTTCATAATCTGGAGGAAGGAGACATGGAGATTAATAACTTGGTGTTTGTTCTTTGTCCACATTTTTTGGTTGGCTGGCCCGTTCCTCTCTTTGTACACTTAAACCTCTTCTGTATTGGATGAAGTTATACAAAGTCTCCAAGATGAAAAGGCCCATTGCAATTAAACCAAGAACAGATGCTGCATGTACACGCCAATCGCTATACTTGCTTAAGGTGATGGCTGATGCAATGAGGAGGAGAAGGGCAGTAATTGCACACAAGATCATTTGTGTCAGATTTGCGATAATAAACAGCGGCAATCGGTGGTAAATATTCATCACATTTAACAAAATGTGTATAATGAGGAAGATCATGACTAAAAAAGAAAATAAAGTTTATTAATCGTACGATTTAAAAGTTAAAAGTTTATCAAACAAAATGCAACACAGATTGAAGCCAGGGAAAGAAGAAAACGGCTCGAACTCAAGGGAAGGATCTGCAGGTTTTTTCTTGATGTCTCAGCAAGATAAAGTGTTAAGGAGCTTAAATCAAATTATATTGTCATTTTTAATCAACTAAAAATACTGTATAATTCGCATTTGAACAAAAACCAAAAGATCAAACAACAACTCACTTGCAGTTGCCAGAAAGATAAAAAACTTAATGGCATCAGCGTTGATAGCAGAAACACTGGCCATGAAAATTAGGCCTAAAATTACGACCAACAACTGGAAGCATTTGAAAAAACCGAGAGAAGTCTTGAAATAACCAAGATTGCAGCATCTTTGAGTGCATGTTTGTTTCTGCTCTTCTGTTCCACTATCTGCCATATCTATTACTTTTAAATAAGATTGTTGAAATGAAAAGTTTCCTTGATTTTTGTCGAGACTTTGCACAGCAAGTGAGCACTGTAGGCCTAGCTGGCAAGTGCCACGCCCATATGCTACGCAGGGGTTGCGGCTACGAATGGACATCTTGTTTTCATGGGTGCGCTGGGTGAATCTTTTGTGCCAGATTTGCCCCCCCCCTCTTCCCCAGCTCTTCTGAGCCCTATTAATGCAAATTACGGAATTTTGTTAGATTCTTTATGTTGCATAATGCAACTCAGCATTTAATTCTCTTAACCATTTAAAGGGGATGGCGACGCCTTCTTGCACAATATACTATCACCAAGGGATCTTCTTAACATGGTTACGGTGTTTAAAGACCCCAATTGCACTTTACAGTGTCGGAAAAAGAAGTGAAAGCACCTCGCACAAGATGGCTGCGAAGGAGCAGTTATTATTCAAAAGACAATCAAACAAATTTGATTGGAGGCGAGACGAATTTCTGTGTATTGATTGGTTGAATTTCGTCAGCGGAGTTTTGGCTTCGCCAGAACGCGTTTGCACGCCCATGAGTAAAAGAAGCAGCGAAGAAAACACTGAAAATCTGAAAGGAAACAACTTCGGAGAATTATAAATTACTGTGGAATGCATTAACTAAATAATGGCTGAAGATCAAGAAGTAAATGCTGAGAGTAATGCTGTAGCAGGTAACAGCTCATCTGCTGATTTAGAGGGAAGCAAAGCCGACGAAAGAAGAAGGCATGTGAAAGAGAAGAAGCGAAACAAAAATGTTCACATTTGTGAAGTAAGACTTTTGGATGGAACCGAGCTTATCATCGAAGTTGAGGTAAATATCTTGTTCTCTTGTTTTTATTTGAAATGCTTCATTTCATGAGGCATCACAGGTGAGCAGCTGACAGTTTAAACAGTTTAAGTTCAACTGCGTTTTGTTAGGCCGTTTAGAATCGTGTCTCGTTGCAAACAATGTTTACACCGTTACAAGTGGTTGCTACAAACTCTGACATGACCGCACAGATGGTGTTATAACATAACACACATTTTTAATAATGTACATGATTTCCTATTTCCTGAAAAACTCCAGTGATCATCTTGCTATGGTCTACCTTTAAGTTGAAAGTAGGAAACCATAGTTAGAAGCTAATTCTGTTACCAATTCAGATTATGAAACATATTTTGACGTTGATGAGGGTCACGCTTCTAGCTCATAAGATGGTATTGATGACCAAATAGAAGGCATCTTTACACTGACACTGGCTCTACGGATGTTCTGTCATCAAGTTTTTCGTTGCATGACCATGTGTGTTGACATAATACACATTTCTTGTGCTTTTGTTTCCTGCTATTTTCGTCATACCCTAATTACTCATATCCCGTCATGACAATGCATTCTACTTTCTAATTTGATTTTCAAATATTCTTTATTTATCTGATTTCTCTCAAATATAGTTGTAGTTAAGATAGGAGATTTATTTTTTTGAGAATAGATACAGACTTCAAGTTTTATCCATAGAACAATGACACTCTTTTACAAAAATGGCTGTACTAAAGTAGGGATTGATTCTACATCTTCCCAAGACTTCCCCTCCTAATTTTTGTAAGATAAGATTGTAAAATTGTTTTGTTGGGTTAGATTAATGTGGAAATGATGAATGGTATGCTGTGAAATGAGCATTTCATGTAAATTTATCCCCTTTCACAATCCTTGACCCTTCGCCTCAAGTTAGCTATAACCCTTCTCACCATTTACCCTTTTCTGGCATTTTGCTTTTTTCTGCATTCCCATTTCACAATGATTGCTATTTGGGTGGGTGTCTGGAAAACTCTGCAAAAATAGACAATACTAGAATGGTCAGGCAGAAGAATGTCATGTTAACTCAAAATAAAGTGTTCATTTGCATTTGCTATCATTTTGCTACACAAAGTGCAACATAATTATGAAATAGCAATGAAATAGCTCCACAAATTGCCAACTTCTCTCAGCCCTCTCCTACTTTTCCAACACAGCTGTACTTACCATGGATCTTACACTTTGTTTCTTGTTATGCTGGCATTTATACCCACCAATGGTAGACATAACACACTTTTTCTCCAAGCTTTTATTGTTATCAGTTAACCTGTAGTGCCTGTAAGTATTTTTTTTCTTAATATACCAACGAATACTTTTTAAAAATTCATGTTCATCCTTTAATCTCAAACATATTAAATTAATGAACAGGTGATTGTCTTTTCTCATATATTATTTAAGTTTTGGCTTAAAAAGACATCATGATGATAATTTAGATACCAAGGATAGAAATCCATAGTCAAAAGCTAAATTGATTGAAATGAACCAAAATAGTGAGAGAGAGTTGTTAAATCCTTAGAAATTCAAAGCCGCTTCATTGGCCTCTCAGATTCTTGTCACAAATTAGCTTGATTTTTTAATCATGGTCATATTTTAACTTGATTTTACTACTATCAGACCATAGTTTTGTTGAACAGCCAATAGAACTTCTTGACATAACTGTGCCATTTCAGTTATTTGCATTATTGTCAATTCCTGTCAGTGCATTAGACTTAATGCTCAAACGAAGCAAAATCAATGTTTTGTGTTCTTTGCAAAGAGACAAAATAAGCCTAACCACAAATCTTATGAAACCAAGGTGGGAAAATAACTCAGTTTTTTGTTCACATCCTCCAGTGATTACATCTTGATTCTACTGAAGGTTTTGAATGTCTTAAGATTTTAGTTTGAAACCACATAACAAAGCTATTGTTTTCTTTTTGCAAGTTTTTGTTTTATATAAATATCTCAGAATTTTCACTAACTTATAGTTACATAGTGAGTCTATGAAACTATTTACTCATGAAAGCTATTACAATGAGTATGACAAAAGCTTTTTGAAGAAGCCATTGTGTAATATTTGAGACCATTATGTAATGTTGCATGGATGAGCAAATTTTGTTTTAATGTGCAGAACGCTGGGATTTGTAAATCTTGTGGGTCTACAATCTGTTAGAAAATCCTGCTCACTTAAATAATAAAATCAGCTTAGCTGAAGATGAGACATAAGCAAACAATAAATATGGAAAGCTCCACTTGAATTAAATGGATGAATATTATGTCTCAGACAAAACCATGCAATAAAACAGTTAATGTTGAAAGGATTAAAAGATTGAATAGGTAGAGTAACACTGGGCACTTGAAATAGAGGATTTAAAAGATTTGCTTTTTTATTTGAACCACAAAAAATGCAGAAAAGTTAGTTTTAAGGCCATTGTTATAGTTTTGAAATACATGGTGAAATGTAATTAAAGTTAGATATATTGTATAAAGTTTAAAATGCTTTTCTTTGTCATGAAATGTGGAACTTTTGTTGTTTCTTTGTTTACTTCTCTCATTGCATTTTTCAGATCATAGTTTTGTTAGTTCCAATCTTTTTAGAATTGGTCCAAGTTTTGAAGACTTATGCAATTTTTCTTGTTAGGTTAGAAAAGCATTGCTTTACTGTACATTTTGTGGTTTTTTCTTAGAAAAATGCTGATGGAGAAGTTCTTTTCTCAAAAGTTGTTGAAAGCTTAGATATAATTGACAAAGAGTATTTTGGCCTAAGATTCACACGTGGTACAGAACCAACAAAGGTTTGTAAGATTTTGTTGCTTCATTTACTGCTGCTTGCTTGCTTTTGTAATTACACTTTTTTGGTTTATGCTGGAAATTTTGGCAATTTGTTATTGCTGCGTTGCCGCTACTGTAAAAAACTTTTTTATTTGATAAAGTTTATAAAATATTTTGATACTTGTTTGAAAATGAATCAATTTTGCTTTTAGTGCTGGCTTGTTCATCAAAAACCAATAAGAAAGCAGTTGAAAAGTAAGTGTTGTTTGTCAGCCTCTCAAAGTTAATTTTCAAATCATATGGCCCTTCTTAAAAGATAAAACATTGGCTTTTCAAGGCTGAGAATCCCGATTTCAGGCTCAACACGAGTTTTGTATTATCCTTAGTTTAATCTGACTGATGCTGGCTTATCGCAAGTAGGGCAACGTGCATTGGTGCATTGTGGTTGCTTTGAAACCATTACAATTCCTACTGAATATATGAGAAAAGCATCAACCTATTCTGAAAGTATCTTGATATCTCATTTAAATTTTGTTGTTAATATTCCAATAATTATTTGCAATGATGCAAAGAACTGCAACACCATTGTTGTCTGGAACATCAAATTGCCCATTATTCAAACCTTTTATTGTGTTATCTAAACTTAACTTTATTTTCTAGCCTTTTGTACTCTAGCTTTTAATTTATTGATTATTTTCTTAGTTGGAGACCTGAAGTTTCAATTTGCTGTAAAATTTTATGAACCTGAGCCAGGAAAACACCTAGATGAATACACAAGGTAGAGTTTGATTGATACTCTTGGTGTAGTTTGATAATCTCTTGGTGTTTTAACTAATATACATCAATTGTTTTGTTTATTTTCTGGTGTATTTCATTTCTTGTATGTATATCAAATGTTTTAATATATTTATGCATTTATGTGAACAGAGCATAATTTTGTTCCCAGCTTAACTATTTATAGATGATATTTCCGCGATATAAAATCTTCAATTTGCTGCAATTCCTCTTGTTCTTATCCACATTTTAACAAGAATTTATTTGTCTTGCTAGGTATTTGTTATATCTTCAATTACGAGAAGATATTGTCTATGGAAGGTATTGCAAATTTTTACCAAATATATAATCTATAGTTTAAATTTTATGCCATCACTGCTAAATCGAATAAATTTATGTGACTTATCTTGTTGCAAAGAATAAAAATAATAAAAAAAACTGAATAAATGAAAATCATTGGAATAATAAGGCACATCAGTCACCATTACTGAAGGAAGAAAGTGGGGGGGGGGGAATCTGATAGTAAAACCAACTTGAAAGTGCAGAATGTAAAAGCTCTTCTTAATCATTGTATTTTTCATTTTAGATTGGGTTGTCCTGCTCGAACGTACATTTTATTAGCTTCATTCACAGCGCAAGGTAATCTTTTGCTTTGATAGCGTTTGTCTCAATTTGCTACGCAATACAATTGAAACAATTATGAAAGTGAAATCTATGTCAAATTATCTATCATTTGTTGTTTGAAAATAATTAATGAAAATTGCTGTCTTGGTGTGTTGGTTTTGCACTGCTTGATGCCCTGTGAACAGAGCAGTCTAGATATTACTGGTGGAAAAAGACTTGAGGGATATTACTCAGAGTTGCATGCCAAATGTGATAGACAGACAACTGGTAGCTCCCCTACTGATGGTCCTGTATATAGAGGCACATTGGGACTGCACCTAATTTTCCTCAATTACTGTAATCAGTGTATTTAAGCTCATCTGCTTGATAAATTGAAGTTTTCCCCATCGCAGCGTTTGGAAACAAGCTCAACACTTCTTGTTTGTGAAAAATGATCGATTATTTATATTTGTAAGGTGAATTTGGTGACTATGACTCTCAAGAACATGGTACCAGTTATCTTGATGGATATCAGCTTGGACCAGAAGAGGTAAAATATTAATTGTAGTTGTTTGATATGCTATTGATAAGCAAAATGTCAAGAGGAAGTTTAAAAAAAAATGTTACTAATAGACTAGCAGTCTCCCGTCATCTTTCTATGTTCACAGCAACCATTTTTAAAACCTTACACAGTGCTTAGCATTCATCATTAAATGGAGATGACAGTAACAATTTCAAACAAATTTAGCCGCTATCGAACTAGTCATTGTAACAGTATACTGCTCTTTTGCATGGCATGCAGCATTAAGCAGAGATTGAAATTGCATTTTATAAGTGATCTATATTTCTATAAGTTCACAGAGTTATGGAGAAATCTTTGATTTTTTTCAGGTTGAAGATGAACCAAAATTTATGTCCAAAGTTATCGAGCTTCACAAGGAGCACAGGTTAAGAAACTGATGATTATTTATGTTCCATGGGAACCTGGAAGGATTTAAAGATGATGATGTTTCTGATGTATAAGCCATTTCACATTATTTAAAATATTCCCAAATTTTTATGACAGAATACTGTGAGTTATTATGTCGTTTTTGCAACCTTTTTGATTGATTTTAAACTAATTTTGAATTAACAGAGGTCAGACACCAGCTGAAGCCGAATTGAATTTCCTTGAAGTTGCAAAACGGACACCGAGATATGGAGTTGACATTCATCATGCCACAGTAAGATGCATTTCGTTACCTGATTCTTTATTTCATTACAAAGTAAAGTATTTTGTCGTTCAATGTAATGATTTAATATGCCAGGTAGTCTTAAGAAACTTTCTGATTTCACAATAGAATAAAAAAGGAGAAGAAATTGAGGTTGGCGTTTCTCATAAAGGCGTTCTTATATACCAAGATGGAGAACCCGTTGATAGCTATGGATGGTAAATAAAATTTTTAGAATTTTCCAATTTGCGTGTTATTAACAAGAAATAAAATATAACTAACAAAACCCCTGAAAATGCAGGCATGATTGTTTTGATGAAATTCTCTTATCGACGTTCTTTTGCAGGAAAGCAATTGACCTTGTTGCATTCAAAAGAAAAAAATGCATGTTGAAATTATTTCGTTCTGAGGTAGGTCGTCTTTAGCAATCAATTTGCAGCAACAACTTAACGTTCATTGAGCTAATTTTGAAAATATTTAGCATGCCATAAGTTGATTGAAATGAAGACTTCTTATTTCTTATATTAGAAAAAGAAGAATCCACGTTTCAAACTGTATAGACGAAGGGATGCAAAAAATCTTTATAAATCAGCAATCGAACACCATACATTCTTCAGGTGAGCACCATTTTTAGAAAGCCTCTATTTAGATCATGGAAGAACAATCCTCACGTTTGAAAACTGGGCTACTTTTCCATTTAAGAAGGTCAATAATATTCTATAACTAATTTTGAAAAAAATCCAATCAATTTCATTAATTTTTTACAGACTAACAAAGTCGGACCCAAGCAACAAAAGTGGAGATAATATTTTCATTGGATCAAAATTCAGATACAGGTAGTTTTTTAAATTTTATCTTTTAATCAACTTATTAATTCCAAATTTTAAAAAAAATATTGCAGTAACACGGTCATTAGCTTGGGGAAGGTCCACTCAAAACAATAGAAGGTCATGTGGACACACCCAAGCTACACCTATTCTCTATTGTTTTGTGAGAAAGGTATGCCTTCCGGAATGTTCTTGTCTAAGCAAGGCTGACAACTCTTCTGGACTCTTATTAATTCAGTCATTGATTCATTCTCTCTTTCTTATATTCAATTGGTCAATTTCCTTTTCATTCCTTACTTACATTCTATATTCATTCGATACTTCAATCTATTTTCGTGTTCTTTCTCATGCTCATTTCAGTATTTAAAGCACTTAATTGACACAGAGAGCTGCGATCTTTTTTGTGAATTTCATTCTTCTTTTTTCCCCTAGTTTTGCAGAAGCGTAGTTGCATTTTCTTACCAACGCCATTAAGTTGTTAACACGAAAGTTTTTATTCTGTTTAGCGATCGCACTTTGTACCAGATCAGATCAGATCCGAGCATTCATGAAAGACAACCTGGAATGAACTTCAACCGGGCACCCAGCAAACGTCAAATTGTTAAATCACGAAAGGGTAGAGTTACGAAACCAGACTTGATTGCAGATGAAAAGAAACCGGACGAAAAGAAACCGGATAAGGAAGAACAGGAGTTGAAGAAACCAGATGAAGATTATGAAGAGATTGAATTAGATCAACCATATGATGAAAGATATGTGAGTTTTTTTAGACGTGGAAAATCTTGATTTATCAATTTCTCTACAAATCGTTAATCTATTTATGCAAAAATCACTTAACTGTTAGTTGCCGAGGTGAAAAGCTAGATTTTGATATTACTTGTAAACTACCTCGTTCGTACTTCGTTGCCATTTTGAAGCTGCCTCTTTTCAGTAACTCGCACACCGTTGAACTTTTCATAGGAATGGACGATAGTTGAAAAGACGCTTCCTGATGGAACGAAGAGACAGTACAGGCGCCGAATTATTGGCAGCACCGCAACAACAATAACAGAGACGACCTATGTCATTAGGAAGGGAACTGAGGAGGAGGGACATGTGATGGAGGAGAAGCCAATCGAAAGCCCAAGAAAAGACGAAATGGCGGATATCGAGGAGAAGAGGGAATCCCCTGAAATTTCTGAGAAGGAAGGTGTAATAGTGGATGAAATTGAAGGGAATCGCCATGAAATCGTTACAACGTGAGTTTTGTATGAAATATAAATGTATGAAGATGTAAGTAGTTTATGATCTTGAAAATTAGAATGCATAGTGCAAACGTAACTAATAATCCGGCCACACCAATTTAGTTATGCCCCAGTTAATCATTATATCAGCAACAGACTTGAAACTTTACCCTAACTAAAAAGTATCTCATTATCTCAAGTATCCCCTTTTATCATAGATTAACCGCATGATAGGTTGTCATCATGTTAATTTTTTCATGGGCACAAATAGCTTCGTTTTGAACTGAGCAAACTAGTTTGTCGTCTACAGCAGTTTTCACTGCGTTTTGAGATCTGGTACGTCTCCTTGTAATGCTGCAAGACCCCCCTCTTTTCTAAGTTCTTTGATAAAAGATTCCCTTTCTTTCCTTCATATTATGGTCAGTTTACGATTAATGTTCTTAAAAATTGCTTAAAACCTCCAAGGAGAATTCTAACAATCTAATTGATACTGCAAGTAAAAAAAAATTAGAAATCTTTAGTCTTGCTTAATTATTTTAAATGAGATTCTAAAGGAAATAGAATTTTAAAGACAAAGGAATGTTTATCCTTCTTCGATGTTGTGTAATTTTGAGAATTCAAAGCATTGACAATAAAAATGGTGAGATTTTATTTCCAAAATAATGGAAATCGACCATTTCAGTTCATTAAATATACATGACGTGCTAAAATCCTTTGTTTAAGTTATTTCTCAGGGGGTCTCATGAGTTTTACATAATTCTCAGGGGGAATAAAGATCCTTGAAATATCTTATTAAGCTCTTTGTTTCACCTGTTTCTAAGGCCCCCAATTGCCCCCGTTTCACTACTGGGTGTGTTTTGCAAATGTTTTCATAGTGTTTGCAAACAGTGATGTCTTCTGATGAGTACGGCGCTCAATCGTCGACACACAAATTTAGGTGTACAATTATTAGACTCATCAACATTCCTATTCCTATTTTCTTTTGTTATCAGTTAAGAGAGAATAAACGGTCTCATTGGTTTCTTATACCTGGCGAAGAGTCCTGGCCCAATTTTCGTTTCTTGTTACTTTTTATCTACATCTCCTATTTAATTCCTCAATACAGTGTTAGATTTTAGGGATGTATCATACCCCTTTTCAATGTAATATTTAATGATTTATTATTCAATGCCTGTTTTGTGTTACGAATTTTCAATTTAGATCTACAAAAGGACCTTAGTCTACCCCCGTCTGTTAATCATTCACTTTTACAAGTAACTGTCTGTAGATTCTCCTGTCTGCAAATTGCCAAGTCGAGTTTTTTAGTAATTCAGTTTTTCTTTTGCAGGACTGTCATCACCACGGAAGTAATCGCAAAATCTAATGAAGAAGAAGATGGCGAGGTAAAAGTAGAAACTGAAATTCAAAAACCAATGTCTATCACAGATATCAAGTGAGTTTATCAACGGTTTTTGTTAATAAAATCAAATGGATTTTTGTTGCGCAACTACTCTACTATGCCATGAGGGATAGCGATGATGCTTGTAGCTAATAGTAGACTATATAAACTATCGTTTTTAAAAAAATAGGGTTTGTTTAACTATACTGAAAGGCTGCTTCGTTCATTTGCAGAGCTTCATCAAAGAAGCCAAGTGCAGCTGTGAAGCCTCTTATGCGCGAAGATATCGAAAATGAGGCTAAATCAACGGTATCAGAATCAACTGCAACAACAACAATCAAGAAAGTTTTGGTTTATGATGCAGATAATGAGGAGACAGTAAAAATAGTTTCGAAGGAGGAGAGAGAAGAGGAGCTGCGCGAGAGAGAAAGGCAAATGGAAATTGAGGAGGAGCAGAGAAGGCAGGAAGAAATCAGGTGAGTTTAAGTGAGATAAAAAATTGAATTGAATTCAATGCAATTAAATTATTAATTCAGTTTTAAAAGTTTGTTTGAACGATCAATCGATTGATAGATTGGTTGATCGATTGATTGATTGCATGAATGATTGATTGATTGATTGATTAATTAATTGATTGATTGATTGATTGATTGATTGATTAATTAATTGATTGATAGATTGGTTGATCGATTGATTGATTGCTTGAATGATTGATTGATTGATTGATTGATTGATTAATTGATTGATTGATTGATTGATTGATTGATTGATTGATTGATTGATTGATTGATTTCTGCAGGGCCAGAAATGAGCGGGAGGCAGCCATAAGACGAAAATGGAAAGAAGAAGAAGAAGAGAGGAAAAGGCAGGAAGACCTGGAGAGGAAGCAAAAAGAAGAAATGATAAGCAGGCAGAAAGCAATGAGTCCAGAACTTCAGGAAATCTCATTGTCAACAGGGAATGAGGAGTTTGATAAAGAATTTGGTATACAAGGAATGGAGACATTTTTGATAAAGACATCACCAATGCCATCATCATTTATGAAAGATTTGGAAGATGAATTAAATCATTCGTTAGTTGATGAAGATGATGCCGAAGATGCTGGTGCAGAAGAAGTGGAATCTGTGGAAGATATAAAGGAAGTAAATCTTGAAGTTCCAAATGTAAGTTTGATGTGGTTTCTAATTTTGTAACTAAAAAATAATTTAATCATTGGGGCATTTATCGAAATCCCGGTGACCGTATCTCTCCCATCATCTTTGTAGCGTTGAATCCATTCAGTTTTAGGATATAACAGGGATATGATTATCGCCTTTGAAAATTAAAACATCTTCAAATCAAAAAACAGTTTGATTTAGATCCTGTTTTGGCTGCCATATTTGGTGCCTATCCTCGGTTTCTTTTCATCTTCTTTCATTTATCTATTACTCCAGCATCTGACTTGCCACTTACTTGAATATCATGAAATTGAAGGCCGCTTTTAATTAAAGAGATCCTAATGAATTAGTTTTGTTTATAATTTGTATTCCCAGGTGGAAGAAACTCGCAAAGTGAAAACACTAGATCGCAAATTTGTTCGCCGCCCTCCCCCTGAAAGGAGTAGTGGTTACATCAGACGTAGTTATGGCAATGAATTGGATTTCGATTACGGCCCAGGATCACGTACGATGCCCCGGAAACCGAGGAAATATGTGCCACTTATTACCAAAGAAGAATTGATGAGAGCCTATTCGTCAGGGGGGCTGCATGATGAAAGTGTGATAAGATCAAAGCAAGAACCTGAAGAAGAGAAATCGAAAATTGAATATTCACTTAAAGATGAATCAGGTAAAGGAATTAAGAATTTTTTGTCAAGTACTAACATTTTGAAACCCCCCCCCCCCCGAAAGCCATAGTTTTCAGTGAAAAGCATTCGGTAATAACTGTAATCTTCAGGGGGAAGAGAATTTCCAGTACCAAGTGAACTATTGGATGATTTTACAAAGTTGTGTTTTCGTTTTAAAGGCGTTGAACAAGGCCAGCGAGGATTTGTAAAGAATTTGATTGGTCGACACGAAACAATCAAAATAAAAGAAGATGAAGAGATTGAAGAACGAAGACGGTCACGTGTTTATAGTTCATCAGATGACGTCAAAGTGGTTGTTCCAACGAGAACAGCAAGTTTTGCGAATGTTGAGAAACCAGAGGTATACGATTTGCAGAGTTTTATAAATTGTTGTATCCCTGTTTATCATCATTTTCATCATCACCATCATCAATCATCAATCATCAATTATCAATCATCAATCATCAATCATTGCCATCATCAATCACGATCATCATCAGCATCAGCATCAGCATTTGAAACTGATTTCTTTCTTTGTTAGACAAAGAAGACCAAAGTACCACCTCCAGTCAAAACAAAACCAGTTGTTTTCAATGCTGATAAATCAGGATTATCGCCAGCAGAAGTTGTCACACGTCCCTCTTCTGCCTTTGAATTGACGTCCTCACCGGTTGTAAGTGAAGCCGGAAGACCAAATGACTCAGATGAAAACAGGAAGTTCTCAGTCCCGGAAGTGACGACATCAACCATTATTTTTGATTCAAATGTGCCAACAGAGAAGAAAACTGGTGAGTTTAATTGACAATTTTCTGTAATTTGTTAAGAAACAGCAAAAGAGAGCATGTCAAGATTACTTTGACAAGAAATTTTAGGCTAGAAATGATGTTTAAAAAAGCACCGTGTTCTGCTAGCTTTTAGAAATTTTCATCAAAATATATTATCATTAGATTATTTTTAGCAGCTACATGCAGTGCCTTGATGGCTTCAATTTTGCAAGAATTTTAGCCAGAAATATTCATTGTTCAGAAGCTAAAACGGCGTGATTTTGATAGGCTTGTCTATACTGCTAAATCTTCATTCAATAGAATCAATGTTTGTTTACTACTGTTGTTCCTAGCTTTACTAAATTGCATCATTCTATCTTTGTAATGCATATAAATTTCTATTTTCGCGTATCCACCATAAACTAATTTTCATAATGGTCATATTTATTCATATGTTATATGAACTAACATTCGCTTTTTGATTTTTTAATTGCACTCACAAAATTGCACGCACCATCTCTTGCCTTCCTTTGACTATTTCATAGTTATTGATGCACCTTGTTCACTCCATGTTATTTAAACAATTAAACACACTAAATTGCGTCACTAAACTGCACTAAATTACTTTACAATCAGACCTTATCAGTGTAGCCGCTTTGCTATTCACATTTAACTTGCTATGATCTTAAAAATTTAATATTTCCTGACAAAAAATTGCTTCTATCTTTGCTTCAAAACCTGTTGTTTTTATTCTTGAATCTTTTCTTCCATCTTCACTTGAATCTTCTCTCAAGTGTTTACTTGAATTACCCATGCAAACACTACTCAGACCTACTCCTCTGCCCCAGCACTCACTCGCTCCCATCTCTCGTCTTTTTTAGAGACAATATCTTCTGCAGCCAACACATTCTCATCTCTCGCAAATCTAACAAATTTTCCTTGCGAGTTAAACCACTTCTATTTGCTGTTGGATTTAAAATTATGTTTGCAATTTGCTGATAAATTCATTTTACACTAACTAGTTTAGATTTAAATCAAATCACTGTCGCAGCCCTTTGCAATTTTAATTTGAAATATCTCTTTGTTGAATATTCAAGAAGCAATTCGTGATTTGCTTCTCAAGTTTTCTAAGGCAGTCTCGTACGAGCAAACTCAATGATAATCAGATTGTTTTTGTTTTGGTAACTTGTCGAACATTATCAGTAAGAAAACCCGATAACGTCAGCTGAAAGAGGAAGGTACCAGCATGAAAGTGCTGGATTGGCTGAATAGTGAATATTTTATTGCAATAAATAGATGTTTAGTTTTAAAGAGGAAAAGACGCAAGCAAACAATCATAAAAAGATGAGAAATCTAAATTGGAGGAGACATGTGATCAATGTTGTGAATGAACCCAGGACATCCGCCATCATGTTAAAGTCTCGTTCAAATGTGGACCTCACAATGATGCTATTTAAACAGTTTGTGTGAACCGTAACTTTAAAGCTGTGAATTAACCATAAACGTGACCGTTGAGAAAAGATGCCGTCATCTTTAAGCCTCGTTATCACTGTTTGAATATTACATAACATAAACTTGCCTGTGTGGTTTACATAAAAGTTGTAATCAACCATGAGTGGTGTGAAATAAACACTAAAGCTAAAGAATAACTAGATGAAGGAGCTCTCCTCCACAGTAGTTACTGAAATTTTCGACGTTGGTGGGATGCAGCTGTGCCTCTGTGGAGGAGAGAGCATAGTCAAAAGAAGGCTGGAGATGTTGCGTAACAGATGGAGGTATAATTTGTAATAAGTTGAGAGTTTTTGCCTGCTTACCTTAGGTCTAATTGACAAAGAAAGTGTCGAGCCGCTGTGGGGCAAAGTTGTGCTGAAGCAGCGAAGGAGCTTCAGAGCATCTGATTCGTTCGACTTGACGTCAAATTTCGAATTAATGACGCTGAAAGAACAAGGGTTCATTCCAAACAACGTTGGGGGAAAATCAAAAGAAATTCTGGTGATGAATTTTGCAGAGGTAGAAAATGTGCTTGGAAAGAAGCCAAGAGCTATAATGGATAAAAGAGAGGCTGGATTAAGTCAGGAAATCGAGGCTTGTCAGGCAATAAATAGTTATGGTTTGGAACTGAGTGATTTAAGTCCAGAGAGGACACACAAATCCGAGTTTCTGTTTTATGGGCCTAACGATTGGAGCCCAAGTGATTACATAGACAAAGGCAGCACAGTAATAGTCGATAGCGTAATTGTGGAGGAGGACGAATGTGATTTGCAAGAATTATGCAACAATGATTGTATTGAATTGGATTTTGATAGATTAGAGAATTTAGATAGAATTACAAATATAATATCGAATGAAATAACGAATGAAATAACGAATGAAATTACGAATGAAATTACGAATGAAATAACGAATGAAATTACGAATGAAATAACGAATGAAATTACGAATGAAATTACTAGTGAACTATCGAATAAAATTACAAATGGATTTAAGAATGAGAATCTTAATGCAAGTACAGTAGTTGCTTCAAGTGAAGATGCAAGTGAGTCACATGATGTAAAAAATGGGATCAAAAATGACAATAATAACAATCAGTTTAATATTGGCGACGAATGTGTTGATGAGGAAGGTGAAAGATTTATCAATGATGCTTCAACGGAGAGTTTGTCTTCACCAAAGTCCGAGGATGATGTTGTTAATGATAGTGTTAACGAGGCTGCAAAAATTGAAGAAGAAATTGCAAAATTTGATGGCGAAATGAACGGAGATTTGGATCAAATTGAGGAAAAAAAGGAAAATGAAACGGAAAAGATGCCACTCGACTTTGATAAAATTATTGTTGCTTTTGTTGACAACGAAGAAGAAAAAAGTGAAGAGACAGATCTAGTATGTGATGTTGATAATTGCGAAAAGTTGTGTGAATGTCTCGAGGTTACGAAAATCGAAGATAACTCTTTGGTACTTTGTAACAATTTTACAGTCAAAGATGAAAGTTTTGAAACTGAAAAAGTGAATTCTGAAGAGGAAACTAATGTCGTTATTGACAGCGAAACGGCAACAGGTGCAACGGAGGAGGAAAGCAATGAAAAGAATAATGAGGAGGCTGTTGATGGTATTGTTATTTTCAACGAAATGAGCTGTGACGCAGAAAATGGAAAACTCGAAAATGACATCAATATTTTTTATGCCAGTCCAGGAAATGTTAGCCAGGAAATCGTAGAAGATGATAAAGAAATAGCTGATGCTAAGAATGCAATTTCTGGAATAGAAACTTCAAATGTAAAGGAAGAGCAAAGTGAAGAGGAAAACAACTTGAACGATGGAAAAGGTAACATAAGGTCGAATGAAAGACGGAAAAGATTTGATTCCTGTCCAAATTTAGGAGTGTATAGCGAAGCTACTGATGATGACGTATTTTCAGTTGGAAAAGGTGCTGGAAGAGAAGCTGCATCGAAGGAAAGAAAGTCGAAAAGCTCATATACAAAACTGAAAAAGCAATCGCAACGAAGGAAATATGCGAGTGAAGATAACCAATCCCCAATTAGCAAAAAATTATCATTTTCTGTCAATAGTGAGTTAGGCCGGTTGAAACAACAATATGATCAATCCTTGGCAGCATTTTTAAAGCAACGGTCGAAATCTTTAGGTTTGTACTGTGTGTGTGATCATTGCGAATAGGCCATTTTTGTATTTTTTTTATTTATATAAAGCTAAATAAAGTATGTTACAGCTAGTTTGCATATTTATAAAAGTTAGAAATATCATAGATTCTAATAATATTGATATTTAAAAAGTTCTATTCTTTTATTTCAAGAAGTTTATTCTCTGATATTCTGTTGTAAAATTGTAAGCATCAAACTGATAATGTTTTTATAACTACTTCAAAAATGAAGAAATTTTTTCCTCAGTTTAATCTATTAATATTTCTGCACTTCATGTGCCATTTTGTTTTAAGCTATTTTGTTTTCATTTTGTTTTCATTTTGTTCTCATTTTGTTCTCATTTTGTTCTTTAACCTCCACCAATTTTCACTGCATAAACTGATAAAAAAGTGTTTTCATTTAGTATAAATTTACATTTTGTGTTTACACTATCATTTCAGATGATGTCATAGTCAGCACACAAACCATTTCAGTATCTTCTGTTGAAGAACCAGCCCCATCCGATGCTTCTACCGGCTCCATTGTCTCACCACCACCCCCAGATGTCATCAACCATTCGGATTCAATCCATGGAACTTCCCCTGATGTCACAGATGATGCTTTCCCAACCCCGCCCCCTGACGTCATCACCCAAACAATGATTGTCTCCCCAAGTGGTTCAACAACGACAAAATCCACAACAGTTACGGAAGAGATCGTAACGTCGCATCAGAATCCGCCTGAAGTCGAAACTCATACCGTAATAATAAGTGGTGATGGTGTTACGAAGGAAGATTTCGAAAGAATGATTAGTAACGAATCGGTTACGACTAGCGAAACAACGTTATCTAAAATCATAGTAAGTTAACATATTTTTAAATCGTAATTAAATCGTAATAAAGAGTTTTATGCAATCTTAACTTTTATAACATTCATCAAAATTCGAGACGTTTATTTTAGAATCGTTTTAACTCAGTATTATTGTGTTCCATTTTATTCAGATCCACTAACATAACTTGCGATTTTTGTTGCAGACGACGGAAGTAACGACAATTTCTTCAGATCAAAAAATTGTGATAACAGGAGAAGGGGAACTTAATGAAGATTTAAAACAGGTAAGATTGTTATTTGCAATGAAGACTGTTTGTACCTTATCATTTTTTGATATAGCAATTCGTGTCTATAATTGTTCAAACCAAACGGCATGTTTACCTACTTTGTTTTGCAATTGCCATTGGTTATGTTGATGATTATTTGCTGATGGTTATTGTTTGTTTTGAGGAATTCATCTCTAATAAATCTTAAATTACTTAAATTAAGCATTTTTATTTTCAGGCACTTGCCAATGCTGCGGCTGGAGATGGACAATAGAATTAACTAGATAAGTCATGGTAAGGATTAAAAAATAAAACATTTTTCATACTTCCAATCCAATGCTCAATTTGAAATTACTTAATCTCTCCAATCAATGATGCGCGAACAGTTTTAGTGATCGAGTGATTGATTGACTGATTGATTGATTGATTGATTGATGATTAATTTAGTGTTTCTTTTCTGGACTAATTCGTTGACTGGATAATCTTTGAGTACATGACTACATTATGATTATAGTGATGATGATGATGATTCGCATGGACAATGAATCACATGCAATCACTCCACAAATAATAATCTA
>OZ025203.1:5109681-5224028 GCA_964019065.1 Catostylus mosaicus
ATTTTTAGGATGAATACAGCATTCGATCACATACTTTTTCAAAGAAAGCTCAAGTGGTAATTATCTGCAATTAAATCTCATTTTTATTGTCAATTTCAATTTATATTCCATGCATTGTGCCTTTATTATACACTCTAGTTACTTAGAAGTTTTATAAAATATTGTTCCCTAATGACTATTTATTAGAAATTTCTTTCAACGTAAATCGTTCATTCAGGATGGACTTCTTGATGATGTCATGGCATATAAAGTTCCAGGTATTATGTTTGTTTTATTTTTTTTTCTCTTTTTGTCAAGTTGGATATGCCTACAAGGAGACACAGCTCTTCTTTAGCACCAGACCATGGAAAAGAGTTTGCTGTAATTGCATGAACAGCACAAGTGATCATTGCCAGGCGAAAAAACTAATTTTCGTTTTTTAAGTTCAGTTTTCATTTTCATGTGCAATTCTTGTATTATTTTGTGCATCAATCAGTCAGTCAATTAATGTGTCAATCAAACAATCAATTAATCAATCAGTCAATCAATCAATTAATCAGTCAATCAATTTTTCTCACATGAGACATGTTTTGTTCCAGGTGTTGCCAATCCCGTCACTGTTGATAACGGTGTTCGTGTTTCAACTATGGAACAAATGCAAAAATTGAAACCAGCATTTATTAAACCACATGGTACCATTACTGCTGCCAATGCCTCCTACCTGGTAAATATATCATGTTTAATTTTGCGCATTTATCAAAGTATTGACCTCTCCTAATAAATCCTGTACACATCTTTCTTTTATGCTGGCAATAATTCCTTGATTTCATTATTTGGAAATTTGTTTCAATATCCAGACTGATGGTGCTTCAGCTGTTTTGATGATGACGGAAGAAAAAGCTTTGAAATTAGGATTTAAGCCAAAAGCATACCTCAGGTTGGTTCACATGAAATTCACTGATCTTTATGAAGAGCTATGCTTAACGTTGATATCTTGGTTAACCGTTTTAACGCCGAAAAAGGAAAGAAGCAAATTAATGCAAAATAGATCAAAGCAACGAACGAACGAATGAATGGACGAACGAACGAATAGACGAACGAACAAAAAATGAACGATCGAAAAAACTTCTTTTCAACCATTTTAATAATCTTTTCTACGATTTGATATTCTTGGAAATCAATGTTTTTTTTATAGAGAGTTTACATTTGTTGCCATCGACCCAAAAGATCAACTCCTTCTTGGGTGAGTTTGAGAAATAAATCATTATGATGCAATCAGCTTTTTTTTATCGACAACTTTATTAACATTTTGTTAAAAATATTATTAAGCAATAAGAATTATAGATTCACTGAATTATTTTTTTTGCAACGTCAATTTGATTATAATGCAGACAATTAATTTTCCTGCAGACCAACGTACGCTATTCCTGATGTTTTGAACAAATCTGGTTTGAAACTTTCAGACATCGATGTTTTCGAAATCCATGAAGCTTTTGCTGTAAGTTTCCACTAAATTTTTCACTTAGCTATTCTTTGTGATTCTTTTTGTTCTCAGGTGGAGTCTTTTCAAGTTAAACTAAGTTGTTAAATGTTGGCAGCATGTACTGCTTGTGCTATTTATATATTTCTTTTCGGACCAGGTTCGTTAGAATAGAAATGTTGCAGAGAAGAGGTATTAAATAATGGTTGCAAATGCATTTCTCAAAACAATTATTATTTGCAGAAGCAATATCATTTGAGGATGTTAGATTAATAGATTTGATTTGGTTGAATTTTTTTCAGGGACAAATATTGGCAAATTTAAAAGCAATGGATTCCGATTGGTTTGCTCAAAATTGCATGGGAAGAAAAGAGAAGGTGAGTTTGCAACGTTGATTTTAAGTGATTTAATTGATTCAAAAGTGATTTAAAATCACGATCAATCGTTCTTGATGATTGAAGGACGATGGAAAGTCGCGATGGAAAGTCGCTCAATAAAAACCTTGAAATTAATTTTTTATTTCTGTTAGTAACGTTACATCAGTTGTGCTTTTTTCAAACTTAAGATAAACTGGTTATTTCATGAGCAAAACTTGAATGCTTTAACTTATTACCATTGTATTTATCAGTACCTTAAATCAATTCATTTATTGATTTATTAAAACTGCCATTCCTTGAATTTGAATTAGTCCTGGTTTTCATTCTAGGTTGGTAAAATACCAATGGAGAAGTTGAATCTGTGGGGTGGAAGTTTGTCAATAGGCCACCCATTTGGTGCCACTGGTTGCAGATTAGTAACAACAGCAGCAAATCGACTGATCAAAGAAGATAAGAAATATGCATTAGTGGCTGCATGTGCAGCTGGTGGGCATGTACGTATTACGCATATTTTATCATTAATTTTCATCAATTATCATAGAATTTGGTTAACTTGACAGTAAGAATTTCACCTCGATGTTAAGAAGAATGATTTTGAAATTTATTTGTTCCTTCGCAGGGACATGGAATGATCGTAGAGCGATACCCATCAAAGTAAAACACATGAAATTATCGGGCAGCAAACGTGAGAGCACAACAACAACAATTTGCAGTAAAGTAAGTGAAATAAAGACTCACTTCAAGTATTTAAAAACGCAACAGCTTAAGTCTTAAATTCATCCAGAATTCCAAAGCAAAAATTGTTTGTAAACTTCTCCTTTTTGGTCGACGTTTCACTTGTATGTTGTAAATTATATTAGTATGAAATTTTTGAATGTTCATTTGAAAGTTTTTGTTTGTTTGAATGTTCTTTCATGAAAAAAATGTGTCGTGAAATCAAAAGAGAATGTGGACAAACGGCAAATAAACAAATAAGAAAAAACTGGTGCCACCAGAGAATTTAGACTGTTTCCACTCTCTCCTACACTTTGTCCTTCTCTATTCATTATTAAAATGCTTTTTTCATACTTTCTATGCTTATCTTTTCTACTTTGTCGCAATTTGCTTTATTTATTGTTTGTTTTTGCACTGCCTTATACTTTATTTCTTCATCAAACACATCTAGTTTGAATTCACCAATTATAAACAGCAAAATTTTTGTTTTCATTCTTTTCATAAACCAATATCTCATTCATAAATATTGTTGTAAACAATAAGAAGGAATGAAAACATTCCAACTTGTATTTCTGGCATTTGAGGCTTACAATTCGAGCCATTGCTACTTCAGGTCACCCATTTATTCAACTTTCAAGATCATCTCTTTTGAAATTCTACTTCTGATTTCCAACAGTTGCTTTGATCACTTAAAGAACTCTTCAGTTTTAATGGCTGTTCAAAAGGGTTCTCGATTCAATCTAAAAACTTCCTTCAACCACATTTTGAGTCTTAACCATTTTCACGTTATTTTTAATCTGGAACTTCATCTCACCTCGAAATTTCCTTAACGGATCTTAAGATTAAGCAATGTAAGAGTTGAATAAGTTTGTGTTGTACAAACTACTTGCTCTATCGTTAATTCTTTTGCCCGTTCAAAATAAGGCTTGTTTGAAGCAGTTTATAAGCTAGCAAGGCCTATAAGGGAAGCATCTTAAAGAATTTTTCTATGTTGCAGTTCTCTGCATTCTCCTCTCGTATTCGTATCGTATTCTCCAATCTTGTTGCTAATCTCGAATGACCCAGCAATGCCACTAATATTTCATCGTGTCATGATATCCCGCCTATAAGTATGAATGCAATTCTGAATTATCTACTTGCTGTCTTAAAACATGTCATTAAAATGACCAATACTTGACCTCATATTAAGCCATTAACATGTAAATTGAGCCCGTGATCTTAATGTCACGTGTGCTTATCTCCTTAGGCCATTTTCAAACTAGCTCATCTCGCCGGCGAGGCAGACTCTCAAATACTGTTCAGAGCCATGTTTTCTGCTATTATCGAAACAAAATATGCCACCTTGATAGGGTAAATATGGAATAACTGTTAAGTACAATAGTAATAATTGTCGAAAGTAATAACAAGAGATAAAACAACGAATATGACTGTTAATATGTGATAATTATATGGCTTATTTACAAGAACGTAAAAATAAAAACGAACTTTTACATTTCCATTTTTATGTTGGATATTTACAAATAGGTATTGCTTTGTAGTTACCTTAAAAGCTCTATTCCGCCCCCTGGGGGCTTATTTGAATAACGAGGTTCCGAAGTAGGGCTTATATAGAGGGGTCTTATTAGAGAGGGGGCTAATTAGAGAAGGACTTATTAGATAGGGACTTATTAGATAGGGGGGCTGAATAGAGCTTTTACTCTATGTTGTACACAAAATATTATGAACATAATGGGAATTCTTTCATTGGCACACTAAGTAAAACTTTGCGATTAAAAACAGTTGTTATATGATAATAATTAGAGGATACGAAAAGAATTCCGTAACTTTACATAAAAGATTCAAAACAATTTCACGAAGTTTACAACGAGATAAAAGAAGCATGTTTTTATCGTGTTGGATTTGGTGAGAACTGTAAATGTTACACCTCATAATTTTAATTTTTAATCATTTTGGTCTAATATCATTCAATTTGGCCTCGAAATTCGTGAACTCTAAACAACGATTCTGTCAACTCATCATAAATCGAAAAACATTTCCACCTGCACGTGTTTGGTTTTTGAATGAATTTTGAATTTAATAGAATCATTATTTGTAGTTGTGAAAGCATCTGCAAAATTGGTTTGCAAAAGAATTAAATTATCTAAGGGCACATTTTTCTAATTTGTTATCGTCGGGGGCAAGGAAAAAGGGTGGATGGCTTGATGGCGTTTTCTATCAGGACACAACTAGTAAAGCTACGTCTGAGAAGTACCATGGAGCTCCAGTCCCCAATGCCCCCGTGGCAATTTTAATATGGCTATTTCATGCATGGTCCCACAGCTTTCAGCGTCAATGGGCCATCATACCCTGTGACTGTAAATGGGAAATCACCGTCATGATTAAACATGGATATATTTTAATGTATATAAAGGTTTGTTAAATATATATGATACAAACAAATATATCCATGTTTATCATGACGGTAATTTCCCATTTACAGTCAAAGGGTAAGTATCATACATACTTACATACAATATATAAGTATGTATGATACAAACAAAGGTTTTACATTTTAATACTAAAGATTTCAATGTTTAAATTGCAATAATCTATCAAAGCCAGTTTGCATAAAAAGGGCTTAGGGAGGATCTAAGGAAAAGTTGACAGTAAATTAAAAAATAGAATTATCATTCTTAACATTAAATATAGAACTTTCTTTACCGTTTGAAAGTAAATTCATTTCGCAATGCAAATAGATCCTAAGACCTTGTTATTCAATGTTCATGTTCTTACAATGCAAGCAGAACCATCATAAAAAGACATCTGTCCATTAGTCATTAACAGGCCAACTAAAACTTATAAATGTTCCTGGATATTTCTCTCTGGATAATAAAGCTTTCATTTTTTTTGGCTGAGGAAATCTCAGTTCTTTTGGTTTAAATATATAAGTAAGCTGATCTTTGGTAATTGTATTAAAATATCAATTGGCTGACTCAGTCGTGATTTCATCAATTAACCAACGTAAAATACATAAATATGCAATAATACTAAATAGCATACCCTATCACCCGTGTCTTTGTCCTTTTCCAGCTATTTCCTATACAATACTAGCTTCAATACCGGGGGTTGGAATCAGATATTTCGGTCAATGGTTCATTGGCATATTTTCTTTGGCAGTCTTTCCTCAATAGCTTTGCCCCCTGCCTTGCACCAAGCACCGCTTGAGCTTACTGAGTTATGCATTGATTACCGGGGGTTATATAGTTGCATTTAGCTTATTTCTCGAGTGTCCAGCTTTATGTGCTCGCAAATTCACCGAGTATTTGAAAACCAATGAACAAATGTCACAAATAAGCAGATCATCTATCGATCGTAAATTTGCTTGGCTTCCCCATCTGAACAACGCACCACAATGCACTGTTTTCACATGACTTTTCAGGTTACTCTGGTATTTAAATGTTTTCTCGCATTGGTGACAAATAAAACTGTTATCTATTGTAAAACTGACTTCTCGTTTTATATTAAAAGGGTTTTGTGATAATGTTTTTGTCAGTATTCCACGTCGCTCCAACTTTTCGCTTGATTCTTTGGGACTTACATCCGACTTGTTCATTCTCGAAATCGACGTTCTACCGACAGATGTCCCATTGTTCCTTTGATGTTCGAAATCAGTTTGTCTTACAGACACAGGCAGCACATTACCATCAATACTACTCCTACTGTCTGACTCTACCTCGTCTTCGAATCGGACCGATTTCTTCTCTCTTGGCGATAATCGTATCGGACTTTTGCAAGATCCGTCTGAGCTTGTCAGACTCTGATCGCTACTATCATCGTTGTATCCAGAATCCGTTATTTCATGTTTTAAATCGTGACATTTTAATTTCTCATATTTCTTTCCCATTTGCATTAAATCTAAAAATCCTCCATTTTCAAATGAAGTTCCATTGCATTTTTGTGTTGGTTTGACCAGCATAAATTTCCCTGACAAAACGTTGTTATTATTTTCTGTATCTATTTCTTTTTCTAAAATATCTCTCTCCATTACACCGTTTACTAAACTCTTCGTGACACAATTTCTCTTGATGTTCATTCTTTCTTTTTCTTTATTTGTTGGACTCATAATTAGTTTTTCCGGTTTATCTGGCAACAAAACAAACACTTCTGTCCTGCTTTTCGACTTCTTCAAGAACATATTTTATCATTTCCATTTATTATTCATTTTTGTCCATCAATTCGAGTCTTACTTCGCATGAGCTTCAAACCAAATTCCAATTCAACTTTTCTGCCAAAACCTACAAAATGAAAACACGATTTATCATCAGAATGCACCATAACTTTGCACCAAACACAACGTACCCATGGCAACCAACCATTCCTATTCTAGAATCCCATAAGTTTTTGTAATTACCAAATGCGATTCAATTCTTTTCTCTTCGACTATATTTTGACATTTCGGTGAAAAGCCACATCTTTCAAAGAATTTCACTTCAAATCAAATTGATATATGTGGCCTAATATGCTTTTCCTTGGGCTTTTTTTCTGGTCAACCATCGCACTTCATTAGAACCTAAACTCATATTTCCTAATCTCTGATTTTCATTTTCTTGTGCCGTTGACAGTAGCTCGCTACCACCTCACTATGCTTCTACCACATAATGCTACCACCTTATCATGCTGCCACCTTTGTATGCCATCAATGGGCTGTCATTAACCTTTGCATATCCTTAGCATTCGCTTTTATTATAATATACTTGTAGTATCATTCAAGTAGGATTTGGATCAAAATTCCATTTACTTAAAGCAAGCAAAGATCTCAAGTTCCAGTCTGCTACTGTCGTGTTGTATTACAATCATGGTTGTACTAGAATTAACACCTTTTTAAACTGGAATAGGAATCCAAAACTTCAGTTTGCCAACAGAGATAGCTTCAAGTTTATTGCCACCATCACAATAGTAACGATATGTTAGAAGGGGTAACCACCCTCACCCTGTCGCCCCACTCTATCGCAATAACTAATGTGTCATTTTGACACGAATATGTTGCAGATTCGATGCGACTTTTCCCACTGGTTGGCTCCTGGGGGGCGCGTTTTTCCTCCATTCGCCCCTCCCTTTTATACATCATTGTTTTATCTCGTGATTTACAAAATTCCCCGTCGCTGCGTAGGACCATTGCGTGGGAAAACAATGTTCTATATGTGAATGAAATACGCCCCTAATCCCGGATGATTATTTCGCCAACGCAGGGGCTTAGCAAAAAGGATATGTGGTAATAATTGATAGATGAAAGACAATTTTCTATCTTTTCTTAGCTGTGTTCCTTAAGATTATAAATAATTGTTACAATAATCATGATTTATCTGCATTTATGTTCACATTGAAAAGTGGTGAAATTTGCTTCTGATCCAAATGTTTGTTTAATTACGAACTCATTCCTTTTCATGGATTTTCCACAGTTATGGATCAATGTACACAAAGGCTTAAACGCCAAGTACTATGAATACAATAATTACAATAACGAACCCTTAATAATATTAAAACTAAATGAAAATCGTTGAATGAAAACCTTCTGCGAAGTTCACTTGTTTGTTTTTACGAGCTCGACGACACTTTATGCATCTCATGACCAAAACACTGATGCTTTTCCCTCCAGTTCTGAATTTTACGTGCTCCAATTTAATGAATGAAGTTGTTACACATTGCTGCAGACAATTTATGCAAACAAAATTGTGAATACTTATTCGAAGATTTGCTTGAATCAAGAAACCAGTTGATGTGCAGTCTTGTGATCGCCTTGTTTAATCATTATAAACTCACTTGTATTGCCTACCTGTCTTCACACAGGTACAGAAATTCAAGATCTTTATTTGCCAAAATAATTTAAAATATTTATTCCGATGATATTGGATATGCAGAATAAGGTGTCTAACACCTCTTCATTGTATCGCATTGCAGTTAAGTGTACTTACCTTTATCCAAATCTGCCCAATGGCTTTTCAACAATAGTCATTCGCATTTTAATTGCATAATGTGCTTTGAGGTGATAGAGCACGCCTGTGCAACAACCCACTCAGAGATGGGGGCAAGGGGGTCATGGGAAAAGAAGAGAATGTCTAACCTAGTTGCCATATCTACTTTCTTCTTCCCTTACTAGTGCGTTTCTTATAAACCTGTTTCTTGTGAAATCACGTGCGAGAGTCACCAGGTAGAGAGATTCAAAGACCAATAGGAAAATATCTTTAGCCATTTAAACCTCGCCCATTTTTAATGTAATATGATTGTAGTTGTTTTTGCTCAGGAGGGAATATCGAAATATTAGTTTTGGAGGGTAAACTTGAGAGTCGCCACAAATCTTATTCTCAATACGCAATATGAATCAGTGCTAAGGAATACTTCCCAAACCCCCCTAAAATCCTACACGAGCTGAACATGGGGTGAGGCTGGCCTTATAAGTTGCCTTTTAGCAAGACTGTTTTATGATGTCTGTTCGTCACCATCTTATTGTCAGATTCTTTTTCAATCAAAAGTTAATGTCATTATATTTTTCTCATTTTGTTTCATTGTTAAACATTTTTATATGTTTAACATCTTTATATGAATGAGAATTCCGAATAAACCTCAAAAACCGTTCATTTATTCATTCAATAAGATCATTATCTAATACTGTTAAATATCAAGAATTCCTTTTCCTTATGCGGCACGTGTGTCTCCGTATTTAATTAAATTTTTCTTTCAGTTCACATGTATCGTTTTTTGTGCAGTGATGAGACATTGCTACACTGCTCTAAAGCGGAATTCGAATCAGCTAGAGTGCAGAGCATGGCAATGGCGCACCCATGAAATTCTTAAATGCCTAAGATAGCGCACCTGGGCGCCCCTCAGATTTTTGAGTGTTCATGGTTGTGCAGTGATATTCATAGTGTAGTGGCGCACCTGTCGATTTTTGTACGGTTTTTGCGCACCCGCACCTGAGGTGCGGTACTGTTGGCGCACCCAAGATCTTGTCAAGTTTGGCTATACTCTGTAAACTGGCTAATCAGTGAACAACTGTCTTCTGGCCTAAATTCTTATTATTGTGCATGATAAGGATGTAAACTTGAAATAAAAGAATTAATTTAGCCCAAAAAGGCAGCAGAGAATGGAAGGGCATCGGGAGGGGGGACGTTGAATACAAAGCCTCCCAGCCTTGCAATATCCAACTTATCTTTTCCATTTATTTTATTTTTCTTGGCGTTTATTACCCTGCCCTTCATCAGAGCAGGCATTTCTGATTGCGAGCCAGGCAGACATAGAGGCACCTATAGTTGAATGACCCTTGCCTCTTCTTATTTAGGGAGTATTAGGAATGTTTGTCACCGTATTCTCCCAACACTCCAGTGTTGCTGCCTTTGCACATGGCCCTGCCAACAATTCTTTAGTTTTAATCTCCCTGCCAAGGTTAGCATAACCACGAAACAAATCAGAGTCATTGGAATGTAAAATGAAATATACGAAGCCAGTAATACCTTTTATTTGTTCCAATCAATGTTGGTCGTCTAATCATCAGGTTTGGTCACCTACTTCTGGGGGCCCTTTCCTTTCAATCCTAGCTTGATCGTTTATGGAAATGATATTCTGCTCGTTCTTTCCAAACACTGAAGGATAAATCAGATCAGATCAAAGTGTGCATGCAAAAGTTGCGTTATCACAACACGGTGACCTTTTGTCAGTAAACCAAAGTCTATAAACCACAAATATGCAGAGAACGAATTTCAAAACATTGCCGTTGTATGGGTGGTTTCTTATATTCATGCTATTTCTCAATCATTCCATAAACTTCCGGTCTTGTGCGAGAATTTCTGCCAATCAGCTGACTTTCGGCATCAGGCATGCAGTTTTTCAAATTCATAAGATGTCTGCAAGATTGTCTCTTACTTCGATGTAAATCTTCACCACTGAACCCAATTTGCTGAAAGAGCCAACAATATTTGCCCAAGGCTGGAGGGCATCATGGTTGAAAATGTTGTTTAATTGAGGTCTTTGATCATTCAACTTTTTTACCAGTGGCAAATGCTTCCCAGATGCCGACAAATCTATCCCTTTCTAAAAGTAAAAGGCAACACAAGAACGCCACAGTACCTTAGGCGCCAATCCTTTGATTGAATTTGAATAGTTCTGTTTGCAAACATAAAGGAACATAAAATCAATAGTGGGTATCTGTAAAAGGTATTAGCAATGCAATGCCAAAGTAAACTACGAAGATTTTTAATAACGTTAAGTTTGTATGTAGTAAATTGGAAACAGCTTTTTCGCGAAAACGAATAGATTAAATCATACCTGTGTAAAAATATTCCAAATTTCTCTACTCAATTTTCAAAAGCAAACAACGCTATCCCTCTTTTATATTCAACCTTGCCATTATTAACCAGCGATTTCTTCTAATTGTATCTTATAAATTGCAACAAAACATGGAAACATAGGTCAATAAACTCCTTTTAATTCAGTTTCCTTTTCATTTTCTCCCAAATAAATCCTTCAGCTATCTGAGATTCAAACAAATTGCCAAGTTTTTCAACACGTGTTATAGAAACTGAAGATTAGGATTATTTAGTTAATCGGTTGCTTTGCAAATGACATTTCAATGGATACCTTCTCGTTTCTTGTAAATAAATCCTGGTGCATAACAAAAGCTCCACAAACACAGCTAACAATGAAGGATATCATGGCTCCTACGCAGCAGTGCCAATCATTTCGACTCCATACAAACTCGAGGGCATCATAGGATGCTTGCATTTTTGTGCCGATGTGACAGAAAGGCAGGTACTAGCTACCCTTAAGCGGTCATTTATGCCCTGTAAAGGGCAATAATTTCATAGTTGGCCGGGGTAAACCGCTCCATATCTCCTCTATAATAAAATTCCGGGAACCAATAGAACATAGGAGATTCACCCAGGGATTTGGTCCTAGTTGATTTTGCAATTTAGCGAATAATTGGAAATTCGCTTGTTGGCATCGCACCCATGTTTCCACCGCTTACCGCCGGTACCCCAAAAGTTATTTTTCAATTGACTTCACTTCTGCGGAGGAGCCTTTAAGAATCTGGTGGGTTCAGTGGGTGCGAGGGAGTAAGTTAGCGGTTATGACAAAGCATGCGCATTGGCGTCCTTCTTAGCACGAGTTCCATGAGTGGGAACGATCGAGAATTGCCTGACTCAAATGTTGAAGAAATCACATTTAGCCCATAGCGATGATGTTTAAAGAGTTATGAACTATGCCTAGACATATACTGTGGTGATATTTATTGATAAACTGTCATTTTCCGTGGCAGAAAGATGGCGCATGGACTAATTTCAGCCGGCCCCTCTGCTGGCCTAAGTGGTTTGAGTTTTTGTAAGGAAAGCAATTGGTACGTGTCATTTGTAGAGGACAACAGTGGCTTGTTTTATCTGCAGCAAAATGATCCCTCGATAGCAGTCAAGTACGAAAGACAGATGCAAGATATCGAAACATCAGTTTTGGAGGGTAAACTTGAGAGTTTTGGAGGAACGCCCCCGTCGATTGGTTCACTCTGCATTGCACAGTATACTGAAGACCAACAATGGTACAGGGGGCAAGTTTTGGGGTTCGCTGAAGACGACAGTGATTGTGTCGAAGTTGTGTTTATTGATTACGGAAATGGAGAGATTTTACCCTGGATTGGCCTAAAAAAGGTGCCAAAAGAATTTTCTGAATTGCCTGCCCAAGCAATGCGATGTCGCTTGGCAAACATGGAGCCAGTTGGTGGAATATGGAGCAAGGAAGCTGTAAAACTGCTAAAAGAGTTGATATTAGAAAGAGAATTAGTGGGAGTGCCTACGCATTTATGCAAAACAGGAGCTGTTGTTGTGAAACTGTTTGCTGATGAAGAAAAAACAACAATGGTCGCTGAACAGCTAGTTATGGCAGGATTTGCGTACTGGAAGAAAGTAAAGTCATCAATGAGCCTATCTAGTTCAAATAGTTCAAATTCAGCAAGTAACGGATTGTCTATCAAAGGAAGCCCAGGGCAGCTCAGCCAAATTAAAATTAAGAAGGGGGCTTATTTTGATCTATGTGTTTCACATATTGAAAGCATAGATAGTTTTTACTGCCAGCCAGTAGAACAAAGCAAGGGCCTGAATGAATTGATCAATGAAATGCAATCATTATACAACTCAGGAAAAGCTAATGAGCTGAAGATGTCATCATTAAAAGCAGACCAGGTTTGCTGTGCAAGGTTTTCTGCAGATGCTGTTTGGTACAGAGGTATGGTCAAGCAAGTTACTACAGGTCAGCATTACAAAGTACAGTTTGTTGATTTTGGAAACAGTGAAACAGTTCCAGCATCTGAAATCAGAGAGCTTGCGTCAGAATTTATGCAGCTACCAATTTGTAGTGTTCAATGCTGTTTGTATGGGACAAAACCAGGGGATAAAAAACCACAGTTTGATAATGAGGCAATTATCAAGTTTGAAGAACTGACTTTTGACAAACAATTGGTTGCCCTTGTCAATAGAGTTGATGATTCTGGAAGACTAGCTCTTGTGTTATTTGATACGACTGACAACAAAGATGGAGTGAATTTAAACAAAGAATTATCTAAACTCAAAAGTGTTATTTGTGATAAAGATGCTGGATCATCACCAATGAAAAGTGACAGTTCCCAAAGAAGTGCCACAGGGGCAGTAACCCCCCATTTTGTTTCTATTCATTTTAATGTTGGTGACTTGGATGTTGGTTATGTCGCATTTGCCCAATCACCATTTGATTTCAGTTGCCAATTGGCAAAAAATGCAGCAGGACTTGAAAACATGATGCAAGAACTGAACAATGAATATTCTGCATTGAAACCTGGTGAAAATAAACTGCAGATTGTCAAAGCTGGTGTACCATGCTGTGCGAGGTTTAGTGAAGATGGAAGATTTTACAGAGCTGAATTGAAAGAAGTTGCAAACACAAATGCATTGGTAAGATTTATGTATTGACTGAAAATTGATTACATGTTATTTAAATTACCCAATGACAAGAAAAATTGAAAAAGAGAAATCAGTTTTAGTCAATCCATTGTAAAATGTGATGCTTATGTAATGCTTTTGGGGTTTTGTGTAGAAATTGAGAGCTCAATGGACTGAATGCTGTGGAAATTAGACTTGTAGGTTATTATCTGTATTGCACTTGGCGGCATTTTCGATTTATGGAGGTCTTTTTTTGCGATTTATAGATACATTTTGTGGATTATGGAAACAATGAAAACTGCCGCTTAGATGAAGTAAAGCATCTGAGAAAAGAATACCTCAAATTGCCAAAGCAAGCATTCAAATGCAAATTGTCTGGCATCAAGGCTCCATCCAATGGCAGTTTTCCAATCGATGTTTGCGCACAGTTCAACGATATGGTAATGGACAAGGAGTTTGATGTAAAAGTTGTCAATGTTGATGGGGAAGGAGTTGTTGAGGTATCTCTTGTTGAAAGGAATGAAAGAAATGTTTTGACGTTTGATGTTGCAAAGACATTGATTGATTCTGGTTTAGCTTCACAGGCAAAATCTACTACTCAAGGTATGTATGCTTATTGTTCTCTCGATTCACAACTTGTTTTTGTAATTTTTATCCTTTCTTGTTTTGATTGAGTCAGAAAGATAAAAACAACAAAAGGGTATTGTGACAATGCTGCAAAAATGACTCATGGTTGACATTATTACGGATGGAGAAGAAGGAATTGATGTGAATAGATGAGGATAATAGAATCTTTGCTTGAGACTGTCACAGTATTGCCTGACCTGCAGAAGCGTCAAGCTTTCTTCTATATAATTTGATGCTATTTTTGCGTCTATTTTGGGTCAATTTTTGCCTCTATTTTTGCAGATGATCTTGGGCCCATCACAACTACAAAACAGTTCCGTGATATTCAAGTTCAATTTGACGATTACATCGATGTCATGCCAACACATGTGACAAACCCAAGCCAGTTTTGTTGCCAATTGTTAGAAAATTCGGATGACATTGATTCAATGATGGCAGATCTAGAGAAGACGTACAAGGACAGTCAACCAAACAGAAGCGTTCAACTAAAAAATGGAATGCCTTGTGTTGCCTTGTTCCCTGGTATGTAACTCCAGATTCACTTTAATCATTGAAATGTTCCATCAACATCCATCAACACATAGACAGGAAATCTTGCATTGTTAGCTGCATTTTTTGATTGACTATGCTGTGATGGATAATTGCATAAATTGGCGCAAATTAAACTTAGCAAACTTGTGTTATTTTTTTGTTTATTTATGCCTTGAAGATGGGAATCACCTGGATTTATAAAAATTCTTGTTTTCAGATGATAAAAATTGGTACAGAGGGTCAATTACAAGCTTATATGGCAGAGAAGCTGATGTGAATTATGTTGATTTTGGCAATAGTGAGAAATTAGGTGTAGACATGATTCGACCAATTCATTCAAATTTCATGAAATTGCCAGCACAAGCATTTGTATGCTCATTGTCAGGTGTTGTAGCAAAAGGCAAGAAAGAATGGTCAACTGATTCTATCAATCAATTCTCAGGACTGACCTTTGAAAAACAGCTGATCGCTTGTGTGAAAGTCAAAGGTTTGTTTGCCTTCTCTTTTTCTCTGCTTTCATATTTCCTATAATTACCATGGGTTTCGTTAGTCAATCTAATTGGCATTCTAGTTGGCATTAAAGTATTATTAGTATCAGTTCATTGCAATCAAGGCAAAGGAAATACTTTTTTGATGTTCTGTGATAGCGTCACTGTCAAGTAATTGCGCTGAGTTGATTGCAATTAAAGGAGGATAAAAAAGAAGCCAAACGATGGAGAAATTTGCGTTAAATCATCACAGGAACGTTGCATGGTTGTGTAACGAGTTGTAAATGGAAAAAACCTTTCGTTGTTTCAGATCAGAGTAATTTGCATCACATTGAATTATTGGACACTCAGACGAACAGAAAACAACAAACAAACATTGCGGATGTTCTTGTGGAGAAAGGATTTGCAGAAAAAGCTGATCAATTACGGAATAGTGAATCATCAACTACAGCAAGAATAACAAATGGAAAAAAGGTAGGCTTGTGTCATATAGGCCATTTTTACTTTCATAGAAATGAATGGACAAAAAATAGATATCATATTGTCAGCTTACATACAAATGGGCTAGGTTTTTATCGTTTCTTCTCCAATTGCTTAAGCCTTCAGCAGGTTTTTGTGATACATTTAGCGGTTTGTAAATGCCACCTATCTCTGCATCAATTGCATCAATCATCGTTATAAACACTAATCTTAATTTTGTTCTTACAGCAAGCTGCAAACGTTCAAGGGGCAAAGCTTACTGAATTGAAGTTGAAAGATGGCGTTGAAGAAAATGTTTACGTAGGACATGTTGATGATCTTGATAATATTTATTGCCAATTAACAAAAATAGAGGATAGTTTATATCAATGTAAGTATGTTCTACGTTATTTTATTCTAACAACTTTCTCACTCAGAATCATTTCCAGTTATTTCGAGCCCTAAAGGCTCATTACTTCCCAGGGTCCAATTTTCGTTACCCATAATTCCTCGTGCTAATAGCTGTTAGACCCACAGTCTAAGCCTTTTCTTTGTCTTTATTTACCTATCCTTTATTTGTCATTGAGTTTGAGTTTTCATCGTTTTATCTTTTGCCATTTCATTTTTACAGTAACTGAGAAACTCAACTTGGAATCTGCAAAGTTGCCACCTGTGACGTCATTAACCACAGGAAAGCCAGTCTGCGCCATATTTAGTGAAGATAATTCGTGGTATCGAGGCGAAATCATAATGGCTGTAGATGCAAGCAGTGCCTTGGTTAGGTTTGTTGACTATGGGAACAGTGAAACCGTAGGAATGACTTCAATGCGTGAGATCTCGGCTGACTTGTTAAAGGAGCCAAAGTATGGAGTTGTATGCTCATTATACAACGGAGGAATGAAATGGAAAGAGAATGCTACGAAGGAGCTTGTCCACATGACTGCTGATAAGGTTTTGAAGATGGCTGTGAAGGAGGTTAAAGGCGGGAAGCACGTCATTGATTTGTATGACGAAAATGGTAAAAGTATTGCATCGAAATTCGTTGATGAAAATGAGGAATTGTCACAGGGCAGGGGCATGCAAGCTGCTACTGCTAAGGAGGAGGCCGCTGCGAGGAAGCAAATGCCTGTTGGTGGAAGCATTGAAGTAAATCCTGGAATGCGATTGGATTGCTTTGTATCATTCATTGAAACATTGCAAGATTTCTACGTTCAACCATGCAAAGCTGTGAATGATCTGAATTTGGTGACAGAAGCCACAACAAGAGCTGCTTCATTTCAAAATCTAAATCAACCAAAGAAAGGTGACATTTGCTGTGCCAATTATTCCGCAGACGGGCAGTGGTATCGAGCTGAAGTTATCCAGGTCATGGGGAAGGAAATCGAAGTAAGTTGTAAAAGAGGCATTTAGTAAATGGCCAACATACGAAAAATTTCTTATGATGTTCACTTGGACGTATCTTTTTAGCTGCTACTGTCAAGGTTAATTAAGTTAGTTGAAGTGGAGGTTAGTGGCAATCGAGGCTATTTGCAAATGGTGAAGATGGTAAATTATACTGAGGATAGTGCAGGGTTTTTGGTAGTTTATATACCAACACCATCATCTTTTCAAGCACTAAACTGTTTATTTTGTTTTTTTATAGGCATTGTTTGTGGATTATGGAAATAGTGATATTGTTTCAGCCCAAAACCTCAAATCATTGCCCCAAAATCTTTTAGAAATACCCCGTTTGTCTATCCCTTGTTCCCTGGATGGAGTGACGTCACAATCAGATGATGATATTGACAGTTTTGCCAATTCAACTGTCGATCAAACAGCGTCTGTGGAGTTTGTCAAGAAGAACCCAAATGGTCGATTTGACGTGAAGTTAAAGGTGAATGGAGTTGCTATAACATTTGACAAAACCAAAAAGAATCCAGGATTACATGTTGAGGCTAATGCAGCTGCCACTGCGGAGACAGGCTCTTCTATCGCTGCGAGTTGTTACTCTACAGCCCAGTCCCCTGCTGTCATTGTTGAGTTTAGTGATAAGAAGTTGAATGTTGGGACGACAGAAAATGTTTTTGTTAGCTATGTCGTAACTGCGCAGGAGTTCTATTGCCAGTTAAGCAAAGAGAGCGATAAACTTAACATTCTGATGAATAACTTGGAGGAGAATTATGGTAATCAACCCCCCGGTAAAGATTCACTTGTTTCTTTAGTTCCTGGTGTGCCTTGTGCAGCCAAGTACTCTGTTGACGGGGGTTGGTATAGAGCAGCACTAGAGAATTTGCAGGGTCCAACACAAGCGAAGATTAATTTTGTGGACTATGGTAATGTTGAAACGGTCGATGTGAAGGATCTGAAAATATTAAAAGACGAATTCGTGGATGATGCTTCATTTGCTTTTAAGTGTAGTTTGATGGGTGATGTAGGTTCGGCTGTAGATTTTGAGGGTCGAGTGATGGAAAGAGAATTTGATATGAAAATTGTAGGCCTAAGTGGTAGCACATATGTCGTTGATTTGTATTATGATGGGAAAAGCCTTAGCGAAGAATTGTCAACGAAAGTTGAAAGAGCTTCAAAAGAGAAGTTAGAACCTCGACTCAAAGGATACAAAATGGCGGAGATAAAGAAAGGAGACACTGTTGATGTTTATTATCTTGACGGGAAATCACCGGAAGATTTTTACTGCCATCTTGTAAAATATGAAAAAGAATTCGAAAAGATGGTGTGTGACATTGCTGAAGTAGGAGAGCAAATGAAAAATTTAGGAAAATTGGAAACGGGTCTGGCCTGTGTTGCGTTGTTTAGCGAAGATAGGGCCTGGTACCGTGGAAAGATTTTAGATGCAAAGGAAAGAGAAGGAAGAGTTTTGTTTGTTGATTATGGAAATGAAGAATGGATGAAAGCAGTTGTCATTAAGTGCATTTCGGAAGATTTATTGAGTTTGCCAATGCAAGCAGTCAATTGCAGTTTAACAAATGTGTTCCCTGCATCGCAGTCTGGTTGGTCAGAAGATGAAATAAAATTGTTCCAAAGTAAATGTGATCAGAAAATGTTGTCAGCCCGTGTTACATCATATGAAAAAGAAAAGTTCAACATTGAGTTAAAGGACATGCAAAAAAATGAGACGATTAATGATGCATTTAGAAAGTCTGTGAACGAGGCTGCTGAAACGAAGCAGAAACAAGATGGTGCACCACGCTTTAAAGATGCTGGAATATGCAGAGATATGACATTAGAAAGTCTGTGTACCTTTGTGAAACCAAATGGCGTTGTATCTTGTCAGCTTATCAAATATCAAAATGAGCTGAGTGCATTGATGGATGATATAGCATTGTATTGTGATGGTGCTGCCAAAGAAGTGTCGAATATTGATCAAGATTTAGCATGCCTTGCTTTATATGATGAAGATGATGGATGGTACAGGGCAAAAATCATCAAATATGATGGTGAAAGTGCTACAGTTAGATTCGTAGATTATGGCAACGAATCAATTTGTCCAGCAGGGAATTTAAGAGGGGCGAGACCAAAGGATTTAGAACTTCCAGTCACATGCATCGATTGTCAAATTCCTGGAATTGACGTGAAAGATGACGTCAGCAAAGTTATAGAGGAAACATGCTTAGACCAAGAACTGATTGTCAATGTGAAGGATGTTTTGAGCAATGACTTAATATCAGCTGATCTTTTAATGTTGGAAAGTAAAGAGTCGATTTCAAGTATTGTAAACAAAGTGATTCCGGCATCAAAAGTGGTGACCAATGAAGAGCAATCTTCACAAGAAGGCAGCATTAAAAAGGTAAGTTGAATTATTATTTATTATTTTAGCTTTGATTTTTTAAATAGAATAAAGCAATCCATGGTATGAGTTATATTCTTTCTTGCCAAAAACCCGACAAGTATAATGCTCTCTTTCTTATTCTTTATTGAGTCAATACAAATGAATGGAGGGAAGTGCTCCCGCCATGCATTCACCTTTCGCAGTCTTATTGAAAGAAACTCATTTGTTCTATCATGGCACTACTGGTGTTGCTTATAATGATATTATTGTTCTAGCTATTCTATATTTTTATTTTAATTCTTTACATGGATTACTTCTTTTTAGTTTGAAAAATTAACCCTGGCTGTAGGGACATCAGATAATGTTATCTGCACTTCTGTGACCTCATTCAACATCATCGGATGCCATGTTTTAAGAAATTCAAAGGAGTTTGATGAGATGATGGACAAGGTCGCAGTGCATTGTGGGTCAAATCATGACGTATTGAAGAATCCTGTCGTAGGACAATGCTGCCTAGGCATTTATCCTGTGGATGGGGGATGGTAAGTTGTTGTTAATCACGAAAACGTCCCATTATGTCCCATTGTTGAAATGGAAGCACTTGAGTGTAATCATATTCAAAAATCTTTTTGAATATAAGTTATTAGATGAATCTCTTTCACTTTTCTTGTTTAATGATTCATCCCCACAGATTAGTCAATGATTGAGTGATTGGTTCAATGTTGGATTGATTTTTAGATTGGGTGACTGATTGATTGAATGATTGATTGATTGGTTGATTGATTGATGGATTGATTGAAGAGCCAGTTTGATTGGTTGATTAATTGATTTGCGATGCTTTTTTAGGTACAGGGCAGAAGTTATCTCAGTTTCAAGTGACCAATTAAAACTCAAATACGTTGATTATGGAAACGAGGATGATGTCTCCTTCACAGATACACGAGAGATGGTTGATGAGTTTATGAAATTGCCAGCCCTTTGCATTTCGTGCAAGTTACATGACGTACATCAGGAGGATTTAGATGTTGTACAAGCGAAAAAGTGGATGGAAGAATCCTGTCTTAATCATGAATATAAAATGACTGTCATGGCGGACAATGATGACATCATTGAAGTGAATTTGAACTATGTTGACTCAGAGGAAACTGTTAATGACGAATTATATGCGAATTTCGAGTTAGGAGAGGCTCCTGCGGCGGCAATAACTACTTCAGCAGTTGAATTTCAAGCTGCTCCAATAGATGAAAAGCCTGATGTTGTCACCACTGCAAAGGCTGATGCTGCACAACCTTCTGACTCGCTAGAATTTGCCAATTTGAAGTTGAAAGTTGGCGAAAAAATTCCTGCAATCTGTTCGTACATTGATGACATATTGCAAATATATTGCCAACCAAGTGAATTTTCTGCGGAACTAGACCAGTTAATGGCACATATAGCTGAGTATTGTGCAGAAATGAACAGCAGCATTGAGTCGTTAAATGTTGGTGATCCGTGTTTTGCTATGTTTGGGGATGATGGTGAATGGTACCGTGCCGAAGTTGTGAAATTAGATGGTGATGTCATCGAAGTATATTTTGTTGATTATGGCAATCACGATATTGTGAAATTAGACAAAATTTTGCCAATTGCAAGACCATTTTTGAATTTACCAAAAGCTTGTTTTCTGTGCGTTACTGAAGGTTTGTCAAATTTGTTTTTCTCCTGTCAACATTTTTATTTTTTGATAAAATGGCTTTGTTTTTTTTTATCATAATTCAAAGGCGATTTGCCACTTCACTGTTGGCGCTGTTTCTTCTCTTGCCTTTTGGTTCATGACTCCATTGGCTTGGGAACAATTCACCTGATCAGTTCTTGTATGATGGATTGAGTGAGTGATTGATTGATTGATTGATTGATTGATTGATTGATTGATTGAGTGATTGATTGAGTGATTGATTGATTTATTGATTGTTTGATTGAATGATTGATTGATTGATTGATTGATTGATTTATTGATTTTTTGTTTACCTGGTTGATTGGTTGGCTAGTTAGATTATTTATTGGTTGATTGGTTGATTTTTTGTTTGTTTGTTTGTTTTATTTATTTTTGAAGACTTTCATGTTACCGAAAAAATGTTGATGATAAATAATGATTTATTTCTTGGCTACAGGATCTGTCTCCTGGTTATCCATGGCGGATGTTGTCAAAGTTTGGATCGAGGAGACATTGATTGGGGAAGAAGTGGAAGTAGAACTCATCAAAAAACATCATGGTGATGGTTACTTAACAAAAATTTACCATGAAGGTCATGACGTAGAAAAAATGATTCAAGAAAAATTTGGGGATTCTGCTGAAAAGAAAGAAGATGATGAAAATGGAAGAGAAATTGCATCAAGTGAAATCAGCATTTTGCCAGGCGATGCAGAGATTTTGGCGGGTGAGGACTTAGTACAGTTTAAACATGAAACGATGGTTAATCCATCCAATGAAACTGCACTTTGTACTCACGTGGACTCATTACATGAAGTCTTTTTTCAACTTACAAAATATCAACAAAAGTTTGACGAGATTTCTGAAAGAATGCAAGCTTACTGCAATGAAAACAACAGGGTGCCGAAGGAATTCAAAACTGGGTTTGGATGTCTTGCAAAATACACTCAAGATGACCAATGGTATCGAAGTGAAATTATTGAAGTATTGAATGACAGCGTGAAAGTATCTTTTATCGATTATGGAAACACGGATATCGTGCTGTTTGAAAACACGCGTGTGGTTGGTGAAGAGTTTGCGTCACTTCCGGCAACTTCAGTGAAATGTTGCTTACATGATGTACATGAGGAGGACATTGACGTCAAAGCTGCATTGCAATGGCTTCAGGAAAACCTTGTTGAACAGGAAGTGAAAGTTGTGGTTGTTGGTGTTGTTGATGGGTTGTATGATTGCACTATAACAAAAGAAGGTGATGTGGAGACAATCAATGATCAGTTGTATTATCAGTTTGAGCTCGCTGCGGAGGAGCATGAAAACGCCGAGAATGTAAGCACTGCTGGTGAAGATGCAGTTGAACCTGTTGAAAGGGAATCGACCGAGAACGAGGCTGAAGATAATCAAATTGAGACAGAAGCTGCTCAAAATGAAATGGTGCCAACGGAAACAATAACAAACGAAGCAGATACGAAGGGTGATGATGTTTTCACGGGAAAATTTGACCAGCACACACCCAAACTGGGTGCAAAAGAAAGGGCGTATTGCACACATGTTGATTCATTGAACCATATTTCAATTCAATTAATTGAGTCTCAGGAATTATTTGATGAACTGTCCGATAAAATATCAGAATTCTGCCAGAAAGAATCGAAAATTCCAGAAAAGCTTGACTTAGGGTCAGCATGTTTAGCAAAATCAAGTGATGGTGAATGGTATCGAGGTGAAATAATTGAAATTTCAGATGAGACAATAGATGTTTATTTTGTTGATTACGGTAACAATGAGACTGTTGAAAAGCAAAACACAAGAGCTGTCAAGAAAGAATTTGCGTCACTTCCGGCCATGTCAATCACATGTCAGTTGTACGATGTACATGAAGATGACATTGACGTGGAAGCTGCAGTGGAATGGCTTCAGGAAAGCCTTCTCGAGTTTGAAGTCGATGTTGAAATCATTGGAAAGGTCGATGATTCATATGACGTCATCTTAACGAAAGAGAACGAAGATGTATCCGTAAATGACGTACTTTATGAGATGTTTGAGATGCAGGAAGAGTCGCCCTCGTCCGAAGAAGATGAAGCGCCAGTGGCAAAAATTGAAAATGATAAGTCAGTGATTAATGATTCGGTTGTAAATGATTCGATGATCAAAGATTCGTTGAAAGGTGATTCAGTGGTCAATGAACTGAACCCTGATGCAAATGATTTTTTGCCAATACGTTGGACACATCCGCCTCAGGTGGAATCAAGAGATTTGGAATCTGGTACCACTGTTGTGATGCATCTTTCATTTCCACTTTCACCGTCATTATTCTGGTGCCAGTTTGATGACTCAGCAGATGACCTGATCAACATGATGGAAGAGATCGGCAATCACTACGGCGAGAATGAAATGCCAGCCCTGAAAGGGATCCCAGAAATTGGCACAATCTGCTGCGCACAGTTTTCAGAAGACGGTAAATGGTATCGCGGTGAGGTATGCGCCAGGTATGATGATGCAGATGACGGGGCAAGTTGTATGATTCTATTTATAGATTATGGCAACGCAGAAAGAGTTGAATTAAGCAATATCAGGGAACTGAAATCGAAGTTTTTTAATTTGAAGAGACAAGCTGTGAAATGCTCTCTGCATGGTGTAAAGGCCGCTGGTGAAGAATGGACCGATGAAGCTGTGTATGAACTTGAAGAAATATGTGCAGACAAGATTCTCGAAGTTGAAATAGTTAGTAAACAATGCGAAACGTGGAATGTTGTTGTAAAAGTTGATGATAGTGAATCGACTGTTAATCAAATCATGGTAGAGAAGGGGTTTGGAACGAGTGACGTCACGAATTGTAATGGAGCAGATTGATCAAGAGCAAATATACTTTCAATCAAAAGAGAATCATGCAAGTGAAGAAAGATTTGTGGCCAGCTCCACTGTTGGTCTGGAAATCGACTTGACATGAAGTTATTATAAAGAGAGGAAATTGGAACGAGAGATGTCAAAAGATGTCAAATTTCTATCAATGGGGATTGTCATAACAAAGAAACATTAAAAAGCATTTATTTAATGAACTTGAACTTAGTGAAGTAATATTCTGATAAGAAGCCTGTTCTGTTTTGTTTTATGTATGTGAAATTAGTCCGTTTGTCGAAGTGATACAACGCTAAAATTATAAAACTAAAGGTGATCATTCTGGCGTAAATGTAGAACATAGAAATTTAACATGGGGGTTTGAGAGTTCTGTTAAGAGGTAGTTCGGCTATTTTCATAGTATCATCTAGTATTTTTATATCACAAAATTTCTTACCAGGTGTTTTGAATCCGTAAAGAGAATTTTCAAAAAAGAATTTTCCAAGTTTAACCCAAATGACGTCAAGAGAAATCTTGCGAATGAACAGCCTCACAGAGTGCTAGGCAGACAAAGGACCCTCCTCACTAAGGGCTAGGCACACCATTGCTGCCGATTTCATACATAACCAGTATAGCTTAATGGTATATAAAATAGTTTTTGAATCTTTTTGCATTGAATTGTTCTGTTAAAGTTTTTAGAATAGCTTTATAATTTTCAGATTATCAGTTAATTAAATATGATTGGCAGTAGCACACGGCAGTAATGAACTCAAAAATAACTCCAGTCCAATCGATCCTTAGTAAGGGATTTGATGTTAACGAAAACCAACTCCAAACATTAAGAAGGAGATGAATTCCACTGAATCTCTCTCAATGCCTCCATTGTACCCCGGACACAGACCTGTCGTAACCCCACTATCCTAGCTTAATTAGTTGCATTTTTCTTTAATATATTCATACGTTATTTAATATGTTTCTGAGTATACTTATTGCCTTTCACCTTTTGCTTCTTTTTCACATTTTAAGCGCTATGTGCATATCTATTTTGTTCTGTTGTGTATTGCTATTCAATCAAAGTCAAAATTTTATACAATTTCCTACACAAAAGAGTTTATAATCTGCTATGAATAAGGGGCCGAATCGCAATGATGTTGGCAGTCCTCTAAATAGATCCCAGGTTCTATCAATCCAATCCTTTTCCAATGGGTAGCCTCGTTTTCCGTCCGGTTAAGGTGGTGGCTGTTAGTTGGAGAGCGTTAAGGAAGTAGCAGGGAAGCCAGCTTAAGGTAAACACCAGTCGTTCCTGTAATCAAATGAGCATTTGAGGAGTTTTGTTGCCTGATTGATGCCAAAATGCCTGTAGGAAAGGTTCAAACTGGTATAGCATTTAATTATTTCTACATTTTTCAATTGTTTCATTATGGCCATTTGATGCTTTTGCAAACATAACAACCTTTGGAATGGCTTGCAAGCAGAGCACTTGAAATGGAAGGAAGGTTGTCTGGGTATGGTTAACCCCAGTAATGAGCATATGATCTTGCAATGCAAAAGAAAAGACCAATAATGTGTAGATTTTCTTTCCTACATCATCTATGAGTTGATTGCAATTAATATTATGTTTTGTAGTTTGTGGTGACATATCCCCTGAACAACTTGGTCGAACATTGACCCACGAGCATATTAAACTACAATATCAATGTTGTTTTGTTGATCCGGAAACTGATGCTGGAAAGGAGAAGGCAAGGGATCCAGAAATCCGACTTGACAACCTTGGATGGATCAGACAATTCCCGTTTGTTCATTTTGTTTTGCTTTATTCCCATCTGGTAATTTGCCACGGGGGTGTGTCTCAAATGCTTCTGATGCCCTTGTGCACGACGAAAGGTTTTCAAACATCATTCTACTAAATCTCAAATAGACTGAGGATGCTAATAAATGCAAATTAGTTGATGTGTAGGTGGGAATGAATATCTATTTAAGATGGTGTGGGCTCAAAGGAGCAAACTTTTGCCATAAAGGGCTCTTGCCACAATGGACTTATTTTTTGCAAAATATCAGTTGCCGTCAACAAATAAAAAATAACATTTTCCCAATTATTTGGAGCAGGGAAAATTCTTTCCCTCCAGAGATAGTGCATGTTTAGTGCAATATTAGGGCCAGATTACATTATTGCGACTTTTCACCCCCATGTCCCACGCATTTACACCTCTGATTTAATTTGCAACCCTTTTTATCCCTCAAAGGTACAGCCATTTGGGAAATCTGAAGCTTGGTGATGAGCCAATCAAATCAATGATCACTGAAGTTGGCTACTTCAAAGAATGTGGAGGAGGATCAATAGTCGAGGCAACAACCATTGGAATAAATCCAAATTGGGAATTTCTAAAAGAAGTTTCAGAATCAACTGGTGTTCATATAATTGCAGGAGCCGGTCATTATATGGGATTTACGTTGCCAGAAGAAGCTAAAATAGCTACTGTTGAAGAACTATGCAATGTAAGTTAATAAATGATTAATTTTCAAGCGGGAGAGTCCCTCAACAAGGGTGCATGTTTTTAATGGATGTAAAATTAAAGAGCTAACAATTGACTTTTTCAGCTAATTGTGAAAGAAATTCAAGAAGGAAGAAATGGAATAAAGGGTGGAGTTATTGGTGAAATTGGATGCAATTATCCTCTGACCGATCTTGAGAAAAAGTGCTTGATTGCAGCTTCGAAAGCTCAGGTAATTCAAATTTTTTAAAAATTGTTTAAAATTTAGTTATAGATTCATAAAGGTGGTAGTTGAACAGCTGGTTTTTTGTTGATCTTGTGAGAGATTGAAAGCCCTAATTTTATATTTCATTTCAGAAAATTACTGGAGCCCCTCTGTTGATACATCCTGGAAAACATCATGAATCACCAATGGAAATAGTGAAGATAATCAAAGATTCAGGGGGTGATGTTTCAAAAACTGTCATGTCACATTTGGACAGGACTATTTTTGATTATGATGGCCTCATTGAATTAGCAAATACAGGTTGCATTTTGGAGCATGATTTCTTTGGAATTGAAGTTTCTCATTATCAAAATAATCGCAGCGTTGATTTCCTGAGTGATGCTCAAAGAATTCACAGAATAAAACATTTGATTGACAATGGATTTGCCGACCAATTGGTCATTGCTCATGATGTTCACACAAGACACCGATTGGTAAGTCATTTTAAAATGTTTTTGTTTCAACTCGTTATCCATTTGTGAAGGACAATCATCATCCCTGGCATGGTTCCTTGAGGTCTAACATCTTGCAATGCTTTATTTAAGGTCAAATATGGCGGCCATGGTTATTCTCACATTCTTGCCAATGTCATTCCAACGATGTTACTCCGTGGAATAACACAAGAAGAGATTGACAAAATGCTAATTGAAACACCAAAACGATGGCTGGCATTTTCAAAATAGAACATTGACAATGGTTGAATGTACTATAAAAAACTTGTTGTATGACTTTATATATCTACTTAGTAGGATTTTTGAAGCAAAAATGGCTTTTTCATATAACTTTTTGATAATAGCATCATATGATCTCTTTTTCAGCTATTGAATAAATTTATCAATACGCAAAAGACATCTGCATAATAATGAAACTTTTTTTATAATCTTTTAAATTCTCTTCAATATTATGTAGATAACTGTTGCAAAAAACAAAACTAAGCCAAAGAATATTAATAAGGTATCTGTAAGTTCCCTTCGGCTATATTTGTTGATGAGTTTTTTACTTATTTGAATAACACCAGCCATTCCTTTCAGCTCTTCATGAGTTTCTTCCAACAGTTTTGAAGAGTCTTCAAGAACTTTTGTACTCTCAACACTATGCTCAACTTGACTGTTCATCAATTCTGCAATCTTTACTAAATTAGATGTTATATTTGATGCAACTTTCACTGCCTTTTGCTGCTCCTTTTTTCTTCTCTGAATAACTCCATTCTCATCACTTTCTTTGTTCGGATTTGAAAGAAGTTCATTTCGCTCTAATGATGACAATTTTTCTGAAGCAAATAAACTTGCTTTCCTCAAATTCACTTGTAATGTTAGCAATATTTTCTTGTGCTTTGAAATTAATTCATCATACAACGATTTCTTTATGTTATCTTCTTGTTCTTTCAGATCTATGAGAACCTGCAATTAAAAAAAAAACATTCTAAGAACTTCATAAAAGTATATATTAACTAGGATAGCCAAGGCCAACCCTAGTTATCAAAGTTTTGCACTTCTGCTTTAAATATAAAACCCCAGTATCATGCATAGGTTTACTCAAAATTGCATCACTTTAAAGATGGAAAGAAAACAATTATTCGACTTTTAATAAATGGACACCTCAATATCTGAGGAAATCCCTTGTAATTTTTTTCTTGCTGCAGATCGAAGATCCGTTATTTCCCTATTTCCTTCATCGCATTTTCTGATATCATTGATAACCATCTCAGTTTCTAATTCTTTTTTTGTAATTTTTTGATCGATCAATTTTCCCTGAATGGGAATTTCGTCTGTTTTTACTTCCGCCATTTTGAATCATGATGTGTTCTAATTCCGCAAGCCTCGTCTGAGTAACTGAAAACGGGGCAGTTTAAGGGCGGGATCTTTTAAAACAAAGGAATATCTCATTCGCTGCATGGAATTTGGTCATTTGAAGTTGATTAATTATTAAATGCAAATTATAACATTTACCACGATGTCATCGAGATTTGTTGTCACTTGATTTCCAAACAACCGTGCAAGATGAATGTTTTCAATGCGGCAAGGCCCTCATCTAAAACCCACCTGTTCATAAATCATCATCGGCCTAGATCAAATTTCTTCACAGAAATGTCAATTCGACGAATGAAGATAGGAGAGGCGAGTTTAACTGCATCTGTTTATAATGGCAAGTACCCAAGTTGTTTTCATTATGTTGCATTTTGCTTTTGCATGTTGCGTGTTTGCTGATCTAGATATTATTGTATGTATGATGGTCTGAATGCATGATAAACAAGATACATAGTTATCCACGAAAGACCTACTTAACATGATATCATGCATCGCATCGTTTCATAGAAGCAAAATACAAATACTAATATAGTTGATGATATAACATTATGTACATAACATAACAACATAACATAACATGACATAACATAACATAACATAACAACATAACATAACATAACATAACATAACATAACATAACATAACATAACATAACATAACATAACATAACATAACATAAGGATATATTGATATAATGATATGCATGAGATAGAGTCTCTTATTTCATTTTGAATCCTGAGAGATCAATTTCAGTGTTTCTATGGTAACATATTGAAGTGAAATTAAATGTTTGCAGGTGGCTTTACTGTTTATGAAACTTCACACGTGAAATGGAGATACTCGAGAAAATGGACAGTTGTGAAAAAGTTTTATGGCACAAGAACTAACAAGCCATTGTCATCAAAACACACTGCAAATCAGTTTGTTAGGTGGCTGCTGCCTGAAGAACGAGCAACTCTTTTCATTGCATTACAAGAATTTCAAGCTGAAGAAGGCATCTTAGAATTGCAAAAAGGTAATGACATCATTTTGTTGATAACAAGGGTTGATTCATAAGTGATTTGCCATCATAATAATTTGATTAGGTGATAACTGATGATTTATTACTTGGTTGGTCATATAATTGATTGATTGATTGATTGATTGATTGATTGATTGGTTGATTGATTGATTGATTGCTAGATTCACCAAGTGATTGGCCAGTTAAGTAATGTATTAATCAATTTTTTTTATCAATTATTTGCAGAAGATGAACCTGATCCTACTTTTCAGCAGCTCAAATTAGGTAAGCTTAACTAATCTTGTTCATTCAGATTTGTTTATTTTATTTTTCAGTTTTAATCCTTGGAGGTGTTTCAGTGAGATAGTGCTTTCCTTTTTAACTCTGCCTTAAAAAATCTTATCATAGATTTTCTCATTTTGCAGTTGCACTTTGCAATGCGATTCCATTCATTGGATTTGGTCTTCTTGATAATGGAATTATGATCCTTGCTGTAAGAATTTCATATTTTTTCTATTCATTTTTTCCTTTTCTAGTATTTATTTTTTTCTTAATTTAGTAAGAGCCAGTTTTGTTTTAGTATTTTTTATCTATCTCTCTAATTTATTTTACTCATTATGAGTTATTTTTTACTTTCATAGGGTGAATATATTGATCATACCATTGGTGTGACTTTAGGCATTTCAACTATGGCAGGTAAATATAAGACTTTTTGTGTCACAATCTGTTTGTTGCGATTGAATTTACTAACCATTGGTTAATCATATTCCATTAGGTTAAAGGAAACACAACTAAATTAATTTTTCTCAAATTAAGACCAATTGAGATATTGCTAGTGCTGCGTTGTTCTATTGAGAAAAGGTAATATCATCCTGTTGCTCACAACTAAAGCATTTTATCTGTTTTTCTTTGCTTTTTTTAGCTGCTGCTGTTGGTAACTTAATCTCTGATATCATGGGACTAGGGTAGGTTAATTTTTTTCATCTATTCCAAGTTTATATTAAACATTCTGAATAAGGTATTCCTTGACATGAGGAGAAACGTTTTTAATTGATGAATTGTTTGTTCACAGATTGGCTGGTTATGTTGAGGCTATTGCAACAAGATTAGGATTTGAAACACCACCCATGTCAACAAGGCAGGCATCGATGTGGAAGACAAAATATTCAGCATATTTTGTGAGTATTTGGTGACTTAATTAAAAATGTGATTTGTTTAGTGCCTATTTTGAAGCAAAGCACAGAAAAGGCATTCAACCAGTAGAAGACATCTGGTGCTACCTTACTGCTAGTGCATAAAAAATATTTACACTCCCTAGAGGCTTGTCAACCTGATGAAAGATACCGCCATGCTTAAATACAGCTGGTTACATTTCTAAATCTTTAGATTCATGTATTTCAATTCTGATAAGTATCAGTTTTTAACCTCATCAATTAATTAATGTGTTTATTCTCTGATTATGATCAGGGTCGTGGTATTGGCATTGCAATCGGATGCATCATTGGTATGTTTCCATTGCTTTTCATTGATCCCGTTGACGATGATGAAAAAGAACATTCCAAACAAATTGAATCTGTACATACTTAAAATGAATTTTAGCTTTGACAATATTCAATATTAATTAGGACAATACTCAATTAAAGTTTTGCAAATGATTGAAAATCTGAAATCTTATAGATGATAATTCAACCAAAAACAATTCCCCCAAAGTTTTATGGAACAGACCAAAATCTTATTCCCTCATGAATTCTGTTTCACGTTATTCATGAATTAACTGCCCCACTTATTCAAGTTACTTTAATCGTCACACTGAATGCCTATTCTAGACATTTTCCCACCTTCCTAATACGCCGGGAATGCTTTTTATATGCTAAACCATTTCAGATTGCTATCGGCACGCCACCCGTGCTTAACATGACTTATGGTCAAAGGCAGCCTTTCATTTGAATGTTTTCCAAGCAACTCTTTGCCTCCTTCATCGCTATCAGCTTTCATAGATTCATTATAAACGATCTTTTCATCATATTTTAATCCATTTATATATTCCTTTATTTCGTTTTTTTCTATCTTTGTAATATTTTTCTTATTGTATGTAATGATGTGTTGTTGTATTTAGCATACATTATTCGTAGCATAAATGCATTACAAATTTGTCAGCCAATTTATCTCTCCGCTTAGATTTTTTTAAGTAAGAAATCCAGTATGTAATATAAAGCGCATTTGAAATTTAATGACGTCACTCTGTTGTTATTCTTTTTGCTTCCTCTATCATTGTGCGCCCGAAGTGCATGTCGGTTAGCAAAGGATACGCTCATTGAAGATACCATTCTTGAGAAAAATTCATGTTTAAGAATTTATAATGTATGTATATTCTAAAATTGTTAATATCCATAACAATGATAAAAAACATAATAAATATATATTGAATGAGAATTCGCAAAAAGTTTCGAATTTTTTACTGCATATCAATAGATCTTGGATAAATTCTTTCCCAAAATGGCTATTTTCTCCCTCTTATGATTATACCTAAACACAAATGGCAAATATGAGATACAAGATATAATTATCAAAATTGTTTATATTTTCTGGTCTTCACCGCATTCTGTACCTTTTTCCACCTTTCAGAAATCTCATGTTTTGAGGGAGCACCAAAAATCTAACAGAATAAAGCATTTGGCACTATGTATATTTAAGAGGAGCATTGAATTCAGGTAAGTTATAAACAGTATCATGTTTATTTGCTCTTCAAAAAATGCAATCTTGATGTTTCACGTTTGTTGGCATGCTGCTACAATTCGAAAGATTTTCATTGTTCAAAACCACAATTCATAACCCTGTTTAATTTTGACTTGGATTTAACGATCAATCCTATTTCGGTCATCTGTTTTGCATTTGTGGGTTATCATTGCATATTAAAACACACCTAGTTTCGTATGATTCATAGGGCATTCAAATAGGACCGTCGAGAAACTCGTTCGAGCAGACATAGACTCCTGTTGTTAAAGGCACTGAAAACCTTTTAAATAAATCCCTTATTTTTTGTGCCCCTTATGGGCCCCCTGGTAATTATCCTGGCTACCCCCCCCCCCCCTTCTCGCAGTAATGCTTTCGAACCTTCATGTTGTTAATAATCGGCTTTATGTGAATCATCTACTTTCGAACATCCCCCTCAGCTTCGACACAAATCGCCTCCTTAATTCTCATAACTCAAATTATGTTTTTGCATATAAAGCACATCTCTTGACGAGGGGTTTGGGGCAGGCACACTCGCTGTGAACTATGATAGTATCTTCTTCTTGCTTGGCTAAAATAGGCGTTTGAGGGCAAAGTTTAGCTACAAAATTTTTACACTTTTATTAGGGCAAAGAGTAACAAAAGTGCATGGTAAATGTTCCATCCTCCCACCGCAGAGCACCGAGTGACGCCCCTGTTCATATACATTCCAATTTTTTTTAATTTATTACCTTGTCATCTCTGTGCCCAAAATTCCCAAAAGTATCACTGACTTTTTGCATTGTGTCTGTGTGAAGCTTGCGTTTTCGCATAATTATCTGCCATAAAAAATTATAATATGAATTTTGATATTAATGCGAATCTTTTCTAGAATTTCCTCATGCAGAAATGCGGAATGCATTTATTTTAAATATGGCACTGCCAACATGCAACCACGAGGTTTGATTTTCATTCACATTGCTATCAAGAAATTTCCACTTTTTGATAACAGAGAAAGAGAAATATCGTTCCACTCTGATTTTAATCTTTAGAGTGGCTTCATCCTTTCTTTGTGTTCTCAATTCAACAATATAAGATCTGGCTTAAAGTGCAAACACAAGTGAGGTTATGAATCAGAATTAACAAAAATCATTCAATGTTGAAATTTGAGATTTGGAAAGTAGATAATCAGACGAATTCAGGGGGTAATGTCATGCTGTCTGGTTGGATGTAGCAACTGAACAGTTATGATGCAAATATCACCCAGACAACTTGGAAAAACTCAAATGTAGGTGAAAAAAAGTTAAAGTAATGATTCTTTGATAGTCACATGTTATTTCTCTCACCGAAACAGATGTCAGGTTTTTCGTACTAAAAAATTCAAATTGAGTTAGGCTTTTGTCTCTAGTAGAAACAGAGCTCTGTTTCAAAATAGAAAACTACTTGAGAATAGGCTGAAATTTACAAAAAATTGCTTACATCAAAATCTTGGTACTCAGCTTTGGGAGACTCGTTCTGAGCTGGAATAAAATTCTTCCTGCCATCAAACTAAAAATAAACAGATTTTAAATCATTAAAACCAATTTATGATGTCTCAGATACAATGCTTTTAGAAATGAGAGTGTATTTCAATCCATTTTTATCAAAAGTATCTCAATATCTTTAATGAGGAGTAAAAAACATCAAACTTACTTTGAGTTTGTCTGGCGTTTTTTTAACAGCAAAAGATGAATTTCTTTCAGAATCAATTTTTTGGTCAACGTTGTTATCATGTTTTCTCACATCTAATGCATCCCATGAATCATTTCTCTGCAACTCAGACTTTTCTTGGAGATTTTCTGAGAGACTGACTTTGTGATTGTCTCTTTTCACAAAATTTTTCAATTTAATATTCACTTGAGATTCATACCTGTCATTTGGTGCCATTGATGAAGCTGCGTATGACACAAAATGTAATGATTTCTTTGAATTTTGACTCCCATCAACAGTCATTGTGAATTTCTCTGTCTGATGGCCAACATTGGTCTGCTTTTTGCTTCTGCTTTCAGATTCAATTTCATTTTCTTCTTTCATTTCATTCGCCAAATAAAAATCTTCTTCAGGGATGAATTCATCTTGCATTGCGATATCTTCCTTTATTTCATCTTCATGAATTTGTCCCTTCTCCTTCTTGCGTGACTTTACATGTTCAGCAAAAAATTTGCCTTCTCTTGAGTCAAAGAATTTCTTCACATGTCTATCTTGTCTTTTTTCATCTTTATTATTTAATTCTATTGAATCATTTCTCTTAATTATATATGCTTTCTTCAAATATTCCCCGTCATCGATATTCCCAAATGACTCTGTGAAACTGTTTATTCTTTTCACCTTTTCTCCTCTGATTTGAATGTCTTCGATGGTTTCAGTTTTGAGAGCTGGATCATTGATTTCATCACTTGAACTACTCAAAACAACAAAACCCTTGAAAGAGAAAATTCCGTTATTTTGTTATTATCTTATCTTACAAGAAGAGGGAGAGGCATTGGCAATTTGGTCATAATTCAGATGAAGACTGGAAAAGAAATTAAATGTGATAAAATTTCAAATCATATATACCTCTATTTGTTCCAATGAATTTTTATCACAACTTTTCAGTGAACCATCAACAGCCTTCCATGAAGTATCTCGCAGAATGTCGTCTAAAGAGTTTTCAACTATCAAAGAATTCAAATTCGAAATCCATAATTAACTACATGATTTGAGCTATTAATGTTTTGAATCAAGGCAAAACAGATCAGTCAATCAAATCAATCAATCAATCAATCAATCAATCAATCAATCAATCAATCAATCAATCGATTAGGTAGCCTATAATTGCCTTTTCTAAAAAACCTTATTTTTAAAAGAGGCAAAATTTTATCCTCACAATTCTTTATTTCATGTTGCTACTTCAGGATTTGGCATACTTAAATTTTTATACTCACGATTTTGTGAAGCGATTTCTTCAATGTTTTCATCAATCGCAATTTTTTTAGGCCTACTGGAATAGACATGATCATCATCAGTTTTTTCATCTGCTTTAGTTTCACCTTCTAATCTGTCATCTCCATTTTTGTTTTGCCACCATACATCTTTGAAAATAAGCACGATCCATGCCAATAAATTGAGCATTCTGATCCATTCGATTGCAATCCACCGGCTTTGAAGTATCTCCTCAAAATTGCCCTGTGAAAAATCATTTTAAAAACGATTGGCAATCATTGTACTTAATATGCTAATAATTTGATCGATTTATATCTAGGAAATATCGATGACAAACGACAAATTCGCGAACAGAAGCAAATCATTTGTCATGTTTCCTTACCTCTTTTCGATCAACAAAAAAACAATACACCCTCCGCCATTTTCCATGGAAATCAAAACAAAGTCAAAAAGAATGTAACACGTGATAATCTCAACAAAACAGCTCCTTCGCAGCGCAGCTCCTATTCACGAATGCCCCGTTCTATTGATTTTAATGTAATTTTTCAATTTCATTTCATATGACTGCAGTGACCTAATCATTAACACAACACTTGAGAGATCATATGAGGGTTATAGACTATCATATAAAATTTATCAAATTCCCGTCCTTTTTAACATGCTTTTGTTGGGGTTCTATGATTTGCACCAATGTTACTGCTCCATAATTTATTCTAGATACATCTATTTTATATATTTATCAAGCTGAATCTTGACAAATGTGAACGCAGCACAAGATATCCCCGATCATCATCACAGCACACCCCCCGTTTTATTTCTTCCCATAACAATAGCGTAACTTTTTTTCAATGCAAGGGTGAACCACACAGGCCGTGAATTTCTTTGTTATGGCATGCTCACGTGACCTCAGGTCTGCATAACTTCCTATTTCCCCCTTGCGATGTCCTTGATTTCATTGATGAACATTTCTTTCTTTGCAAGACACAAAAACATTGTCTAGTTTCTAGTTTAACGATGATATCAAGCTGTAAATGATGACCTGTTAGCAAATCAAATGGGGAAGTCAAAGAAAGCATTTTCATGGCTGAATGTTTCCTTGTTCGTCCTGTCAATTCTTGCCGCTCAAGGTGAGTCTGAATTGTAAACTGTCTTACTCAATATTCGCCGCATTGTTAATCACAAACCCATATTTAATACCCATATTCATTACCTGTATTTATTAGCTTCAAAGACTGCCTTTTGTTGACCAGAAATGTTCTCATCGTGGACCGACCGAAAAGAACCAAATTTTTTGTGGGAAGATAGGAATTTTTCTTTGATAACCATAGAAACAGATTCTGATTTTACCAGGAGCGTGGGGTTTTCATATATTTTGGAGGGAGATGAATCCATTCTCCTTCCCGTTCCTGAACCAAAACAGTTGCACCCCCTCTTCTGTTTTATTTTGCTTTGTCATACTAAATGTTTTATTATACTTTGTTTGAAAATGCAAGAGACAGCCATAACATTGAATATAGATTTAAAAAATGAAGGCAGGGCAGTAATAAAAACATTATTTGTTTTGTTGTTCATTGGATCTTTTTGAGGAATGCTTGCTGTCCGTCACGTGTAGAATAAACAGCATTTAATAAGAAACAGCTCACCAGGAAGTAAGATATACGAGATGAAAGTAAACAAGAACCTATAGGACTCTCGATCCCTTATCCAGCATATTCTGAATGTCTCGAGCAGCCAACAGTACCCCCAGAGACCCTTTCATCCCTTGCTTCAAAAGCTCGCCTCCAAAGAAATTACAAATGACTCTTGCCCAGAACCCTCTTTCTAAATTCACGACAAAATTGCCCCAGTCAGTTTAACTAATGAGAATGCTTTTGCCTACTGTTAAGTAAACAAATTCGAATCGAATACAGGTATTATTTAGTATTTTTTTATCATATATGTCTGAGATGAATTAGAATTTTGAATAATATGGATACATTTTTCTTTCCATAGCCAATATCTATCAAAGAAAGGATTTGGTGTTTGTGATAGACAGTTCCAAAAGCATAAAACAAGATGTTTACGAAACAAGCATTGAATTCATAAGTAGTCTTGTTGATTATATGAGCATATCCCCCGGGACAACCCGTGTTGCTCTTATAACATTCAGTTCAAAAGCAAAGCTGGAATTCAATTTTGAACAATGTGTAAACCGGGAGTGTGTTCAAAGAAAGTTTGTATCCATATTCAAAAGGTATTAGATAGTATTGCGAAGTCGAATTTGAAATTTTGATTATAAAGATATCTAGCAAAGGCCACATGGCTGCAGATTAAAATTCAATTTCGTCATTTCAAATACATCTTTAGAGATAATTGATGTACATGTAGCCCCTCTTACCTTTTTGCGCCTCTCCCCCTTGCAAGGCGATTTTCTGAAGTTTTTGCTGGAAGGATGCAGAACATGCAATTGCTTGTCAAGTATTCCAAACATGGCTGGGCGTTGCTCCTAGAAAAGTTTTCAATTTGCACCTCACAGATATCCAAAAATTGTTTTTTGTCACCAAAGTGAAATAAATGCCCATTTTAGCCTCCTCTGGCCCCCCGCATTCCCCTGGTGGAAATTTTTAATTTGTGGACATGTTAACTGATTACATAATAATAGCAATGAATTAATCAGGTGTCATTCAATTTGTTTAGAACAAGAAAAGGCAGAACGAACATCGAAAAAGCGTTGAAGGAGTCAATTAGCCTTTTCAAACATCATAAAGGATTTGCAAAAGATAGAGAAATTTATTTATTATCTGATGGCAAATGGAACAAAGGAAAAGATCCAACAAACTGTTTAAGAACGTTAAGAAAATTGGGGATAAAAATACGTGTGTTTGCGATTGGAAGAGCTCCAAGGCAAGACAATTTGAAATATCTAACTGCTACTTCATGTAAAGATTGCTACCTGAGATTGAGCGCAGATGTTGTAGAACAAACGAAGATCATAAAAGCTTTGACCGGCAGAAAAGGTAAATATTTGATGATAATATTTGCTTGAGATTCATCATGGTTGTTAAATGGCCTGTTGATATTTGGCAATCAGATTTTGTGAATGCAAGTGTTTAATGGGAGTATTGTAGAACTTATTATTGAATGGATAAATATATTTCAAAATGAATCTCATATGTCTCTTTTAATGTTTGAGTGAAAACAATCACCAATAGATCCTATTACCTTGGCAACAAATGATGATTTTCTTTAAGAAAATAATTTTAAACGGGTACATTTAACCACAGTTGGTTGAACAGAAATTTTGCCGCAGTTAAATAATGTTATAATGAAAATGAAAATTTAGACCACCAATCTATTGTAATTTAAAATGTTTGTAACTGACGACTGCAATACCCCTGTCATTAAAGATGGTTATACTGAATAATGTGTGGTTTTTATTTGTTGTAGAACCCGTAACAGCGTGCAAAGGACGGGGAATTGTCCTTGACGAATGTAAGCGTGAATGTGATTGTATTGATGGAGAAATGAAAAACTGTTTCAGAATACGAAAGGAATTCACAACCTTGTCAAATGAAGAAAAGAAGCGGTATTTGCAAGCATATTACAAGATAACTACGGAGGAGCCATTGAAAACGAGGTTCATTCCATTTATATCAAAGCATGCTAAATGGTTCTGGAAAGGTTTGTTAATAGTTCTTGACTCCTTCCAATAAATTCCCCACCCAACAATTATGGCCCCCTCTCCATTGATTGCCCCCTTAATGCTCGATAGCCTCCTTTCAGATGAAACGTTCGTTCTCATTAGAAGCCCCCCTCCCAGAATAGCCTCTCTTCGATTGAAGCCTTTTACTAGGGAATAGCGCTTTAAAAGAGACTTGTAATAGCCTTGTAGCTGGCGTTGGTGCAAAGGGTGTGTATTCATACTGCGGAGATGTGATGGGATGTGAATTATTTAAGCTATTTCAATGTTAAGTAATTTTTCACCCCATGTGTCTATTTATGGTTTTTTTATCTTGTCTAATGTGTGCTGTAAAACCATGGGTAAATTGTGCTGGTTTTTATTATTTTTATTTTCATTTGTCAGGAATTCATGAGAAAAGGCAATTTTTTCCATGGCATCGATGGTTTATTTACTGGTTTGAAAATTTATTGCGTGAAGCAGACTGCAGGGTAACTCTCCCATTTTGGGATTGGTCATATTGGAGTGAAAATCCATGGAAAATTGGTCTGCATATTTGGAGAGATGATGAGCTTGGTTTAGGTGGCAATGGGGTGAAAGAGAAGGATTATTGTGTCCAATCTGGTCCGTTTAATGCTTCTGTCTGGGCGCATCCGGCGCCTGAGAAGATCACTTCAGTCCTTCAAAGTGTTGACAACTTAAATGGAATTTGTTATACCAGGGAATACGGAGGAAAACATAAACCCTGTCTGCGAAGGAGCTTCAGCCATTTGCCTGCAAATCTTGCTGTCGTTTTGGATACGATCTCGATTCCATGCAGTCATTTTGAGAAGTTTGATAAAAGTGTCAGGGAGGATTTTCATAATGATATTCATAACGAGATTGGTACGAAACCTTTTAAATATGTGAATCCCTTTATGAAAACCAGACGTAAATGTTTTCATAAAGAGATTTCATATATGTATATTCTCTCTTTTATCAATTCCGCCTATTTTATAAGCCCCCCTTTTTCAATCAGAAATTTGAAACAAACCCTCTCTTTTACCCCCCCCCCCTATTTTCATACAAGAAAGACTACATTTTCAAGTGCAACGATTTGGTGATGGCTCACGATCTATTTTGTCGTAATTTTGCAAATTTTTAATTCCACGTGTTTGAGAGTCAGAAGTTTCTTGTCCAGTTTCGTTTTCAGCATCTCTAGTGGCCATTTTAGATAAAAACCAGAAAAGTAAAAAAGGATACAAATTATTTTTGTATTCTTTACCTTGATGTTTTAACTAAGCCCCCTCTCTCCAATGATCCCCCCTATCTATCAAGCCTCCCATTAGAACCTCGAAAATCAACTAAGCTTCCTCGGGCTTAATAGAGCTTTAACGGTGGTCTTTTATTGCAACAATTGAAACAGTTTTTATTTCTGTTTTAAGGTGGTGAAATGAGCTCAGATTACGCAGCAAATACTCCTGAGTTTTTCCTTCATCATGCATTTCTTGATAATATTTGGTACCGTTGGCAAGAGAAGGACGCGAACTGTAAATATGCATATTATGGCAAGGGATCATGGGATCTGATTGATTCTTCATTTGAAACCAGTGACTTTATTGATTCATTTGATCAAGGAAATTCTGTTAAAGTCAAGTATGATGATTTCTTATTGAGAGTCATGAAACCTGGAGACGACACTGGTCAGTATTGAATGATTTCTGTTTTAGAATCAACATCATCTTGTCAATCTTAAAATCTTTGGAATCAACGATTTGATGTCCATCGTTAGTACCACTACTTCTACCATCATCACCATCATCATCAGTACCAACTATCCTGCCACCATCACCATCATCATCAGTAGCACCACTTCTTCCTTCAGGGTCCTTACAGCCATAATCGTAAACAAATCCTCCCTTCAGTCATATTTTACCTTTCGATATCACTGTATTTATATCTTCATTTTTATCATATGTTTTTTATTGATTTTAGGTAAACCGCGCAAAGCAACTATACCACAAGACGAATGTCCATATGATGATGCTGATTCAAATGATTCTGTTCCACGATCTGCATTTCGCTTGCTTAAGGATCAAATGAGAAGAGAAAGGGAACAAGAGGAACAAAACAATGTGTAGACATACAAAACCAAATTTGTAAACTTTCACATGAGAAATCTGTGCCATTGAAAGGGGCTAAGATGCATAAGATTTTAGATTAATTAAAAAAACCATAAAAATGATGTTGTTGATAGTTGCAGGCTGCATAAAATCATGGTTTACGTTTTTACATTGAAGCAGGAATATTTTCTTTTTCAAGAGCTTCACTAGATTAGAAAATGGAAATGGCCAAAGAGGTTTTCTCTTTGGAAATGGAAGTTGGGGTAGAAAGCATAGTCAAGATGGTATTCCTTAGTTTTTGAATCAGGAGACAAGGGGCAGATTGGAAAGCCTCCCTTTGGCCAATATTTCTCTAATTAGAAATACTTCCTCTAGCTTTGAATCGAATGAAACAATTGGCGAACCCAACCAACAATAAAGAGCTTGGAAAACTTCAATACAAGTGCGGTTTTTTTTACTCTTGAAAAATCAATGAAGTGTTTACCATTGTTATTGAAGAATGCACCATTCTTGTTCGCCTTCATCGACACGGACTTTATAGAAAGATTTTTGGTAAAGAAGGACTTGCCTTCATTGCAAATGGATGAAAATGTTCAAGATTGAGATTCATTCCACCAATCTTTGTTTAATTTTACTTTTTGTAGCAAGTCTCATCAAAGGTGAGTTGTTTGATTTGCAAATGTCTTTCTTTTGAAATAAAATTTCAGTCCTTCTGATGACTACCCATCCTAGATATTATTCATTTCTCACCTTTAAAATTTTTATTTACCAAAGCTACAATCATTTTGTGTATGAGATGCAGTGGATTCGAATCATTCCCACCCCCAAATCATTCGTCTCAACGGAAAAATCTTGCCTTAGCAAAAAACAGGACGACATTACATCGCAATTTATACAAAGCGAAGTAAATTTTCCACATGTAAACGAATTAATTGGTACCCATTCTCGTTTATTTTCATGCCCTATCTTCATTAGAATATCATGTGTGTTCTCTTTCATTTTAGCCAATATCTATCAAAGAAAGGATTTGGTGTTTGTGATGGACAGTTCCAAAAGCATAAAACAAGATGTTTACGAAACAAGCATTGAATTCTTAAGTAGTCTTGTTGATTATATGAGCATATCCCCCGGGACAACCCGTGTTGCTCTTATAACATTCAGTTCAAAAGCAAAGCTGGAATTCAATTTTGAACAATGTGTAAACCGGGAGTGTGTTCAAAGAAAGTTTGCATCCATATTCAAAAGGTATAAAAAGATATAATAATCAGAAATTTTTGAACTAGTGGCTGTTAATTAATTATTTTCCTAAATGTCCAATAAGTCAATCAATCAATCAATCAATCAATCAATCAATCAATCAATCAATCAATCAATCAATCAATCAATCAATCAATCAATCAGTGAATCAATCAATCTATTAATCAATCAATCAATTAATCAATCAATCAATCAGTGAATCATTCAATCAATCAATCAAACAATCAATCAATAAATCAATCAATCAATCAGTGAATCATTCAATCCATCAATCAGTCAATTAGCAAAGAAATCAATTTTTTTATCATATATTCGTTATTTTAACAATTCAAATTAAGTTGTCTTCTTTTTATTCCAGGGCTCGAAGAGGCAGAACCAACATTGATGGTGCATTACATGAAGTAATTAATTTGTTTGAGAATTTTAAAGGATTCGCAAAAGACCAAGAAATTTACTTGATATCTGATGGTAAATGGAACGATGGAAAAAATCCGGCAGAGGGTATTAAAAAATTGAACAAGCGTGGGGTAAAACTCAGGATATTGGACGTGGGTAGAAATGCAGACAAAAGTGCATTTGATTTCATAATTAGTGCTCCATGTAAAGATTGCTATCATGGACTGCCCAAGAATGACAAAGATCAGAAAAGACTGATTAAGAAATTGACCCAAAAAGAAAGTAAATACCATTATATTTCAAGAAATATGTGTTTTTTCTGGAAAGATCTAATGATAGCGATTGTTTGACCGGATTACAATATAACACTGGCAATACTCATCTTAAAATCTTTAAATCATTTTGAGCTTGGATTTTCTGATCTACACAACAGGTTAATATGGTGAGTGGGGCAAAAGGGTCCTTTTCTTTCCTTCGTTACTGTCTTCAATCCACAAAAATGATCATTGTTTACGCCTCTTGTTCTACCGGAGCCCCTGGGCACATAAATAAATAACAATCTTACGTGGGAGGGAATCGCAGATAATCTGGAATTAGGAGTAAGTAAATTATGTTACAAGGGCTGGACAATTTGACCTAGCTGTTGATTTGCGTCTCCTTGCTTGTGCCGGCGCCCGTCTTTTTATTGACATTTTGCATTTTATTTATTGCAGAACCAGTAACAGCGTGCAAAGGACGGGGGTTTGTCCTTGACGAATGTAATCGTGAATGTGATTGTATTGATGGAGAAATGAAAAACTGTTTCAGAATACGAAAGGAATTCACAACCTTGTCAAATGAAGAAAAGAAACGGTATTTGCAAGCATATTACAAGATAACTACGAAGGAGCCATTGAAAACGAGGTTCATTCCATTTATAACCAAACATTTCAAATGGTTTTGGAAGGGTTAGTTTGCATTTCATTCTGTGATATGAACTAGGTTCAGGACGCATTTGATTTCATTTGATAAATTCAAGCTTTTTATGAAGGGAAGATGTTAAAATTAATTGTAAGCTTGTAACAATGTTTATAAAACAGCACAAGTTGCTCGTCTAATGTTGAATCCTAGAGTAAATAAGTTTGTCCTTTTCTCTTCCTTGCCTGCCTTTTTTTGCTAGACTACATAAAGAACTTTGATGCAATGCAGGTATTGCATCTATTAGATAACTCCTTATTGCATTTACACGTGCGCATATACTGAACTTGGAGTCAGACCCTTGATTAAGAGAGGATAATGTTAATGCTCCTTCACAATGACAATCTTCACTTCCCCTAATCTCCTCAATGGTACTTCTTCCTGTCTCTCACCATGCATGCAATATTTCTGATTCACAACTTATTCCAGGCATTCACAAACGACCGCAGTTTCACCCCTGGCATCGTTGGTATATCTACGCATTTGAAAATTTGATGCGAGAAGCAGATTGCAGATTGACTGTGCCATTTTGGGATTGGTCATTTTGGAGTTTTGATGCCTGGAAAGTTGGATTGCATATATGGAGAGATGATGAGTGTAGGTTTGAATTTTATTATATTGTACTTTAATCCGTTGCATTGTGTTTTGTTGCATTGTTTTGTCTTACATTGTTTTCTGTTTCATTGTATCATTTTGTCTTATATTGTATTGCATTGAACTGTTTTTCATTGTATTGTCCTGTCTTGGATTGCACTGTATTGTATTATATTGTATCATATTATATTGTATTATATTGTATCATATTATATTGTATTATATTGTATCATATTATATTGTATTATATTGTATCATATTATATTGTATTATATTGTATCAAATTGTCTTGTATTGTTTTGTATTGCATCAGTACCTTCAAATCATGTTGTAGGATGTTTGCCACTATAACAATGGATTTTTGTTATCATTGATCTTGAATTTTTTATATAAGATGGATTTGGAGGAAATGGCATAAAATCGGATGAATATTGTGTTGAAACTGGTCCGTTCAATGCATCAACATGGTCCCACCCTGCCCCAGAAGATACATACCATGTGCTTCACACAGTTGCTGATCTTTTTGGGGAATGCGATCGTGACCAAAAGGTTAGAGAGCATTCTAAAAGGTGTGTGCGAAGGAGCTTTAACCATGTTCCAGCCAACCTTGCCCACGTGTTACAAACGATCTCTCTTCCATGCGAAAGTTTCTTCGAATTTGACAAGCGGGTCAGAGTACATTATCATAACGATATTCACAATGAAATTGGTAAGCATAATGTTTATGGTAAAATATTCTCCTATTGTGATAGAGTTAGGTCCAGTAGTAGGGTAAGAGTAAAGGTAAGGGGCAGGGTAAGGTTTTGGTTAGGAATAAAGGAGGGCAGAAAAGAAGGAAGGAGTAGATGATACATTGACACTCGGAAAAAACTGGCAAAGTGAGCTTATGGCTATTCTTGAACTTTGAATTATGAATGTACCTTTTAATTTGATATTTTAGGAGGTGACATGTGCACAGGTTATGCTGCCAATGCTCCAGAGTTCTTTTTGCATCACGCCTTTCTTGATAACATATGGTATAGATGGCAAGAAAAGAGCCTAGTTTGCAAACAAGCATATTATGGAAAGTCACCTCGTAATCTACTGGATTCTCCTTTTACGTCCAACGATTTTATTGATTCGTCTGATCAAGGAGAAGATGTTAAAGTTAAATATGATGACTTTTTGAAGCGAGTTCTTAGGTCAGGAGATTACATAGGTAAGCAATACTGAGAGGCTGATATCATTATTATTATGATTGTCTACACTGCATTCTCTTGTTTTGTGTTTCAGTTGATGCGTTTTGGTTTGCCTACCTTTAAGGAAGGGGGGGGGATGGTTGTGTATTAAAGGACAATTTCATAATAACTATGCTTGATAGCCTTTGGGATGACATTTACCCTTTTATTTGATCATTCCATCAATTTTTTAGGAACACCACAAAATGCCGATTCTCCAAAGCACATTTGTGAAAATCTTGAGGCATCCACCAAGAATGAAACAGGCCCTGCATTTTTGAAGCTCAAAGAAGATATGATGCAAGAGACTGAGGAAGAACGAAACATATTTTATGAATGATAAATGTTTTTCCGTTTCATTTTGATAAGAAAATGCATTCAACGATTTTTCATGTTTTTCGCAAGCTTGACTTTTATTCTATCTTGAGTGTCTCAGATACGCTCAACGCACCTACCATGCCAGAATTTCATAGATTGTTATTATTTAGAAGCAATAATAATATCAACTAGTGTCAAGGGGGTGCCAACAAAAAGGGGCTGTTTATTTGTTCGCGGAAATTTTTGAGAGGAAATGAACCATACTACCACTACCCTCACTTTGAAGTTACGTGATAACGAGGCTCCGTGTTTTAAGTTGGCGCGAAAAAGGAAGACAAATATGGCGACGTTTGGAGGCCAAAGAAAAAGAGGAAAATTGCATGTAAGACATGAATCTGGATTGCTCAACGTTGCAGACAGATACAAACAAGGTCTACAGCTTTATGATTCACCACCAATTGAAGAGCTATCCTTAAACGATTTTGAGCAATTTGCAGCGGAAAGACTCAAAGGTAGGTGCTGCTATCTAGGCCTACTAGGCCGGACCCCCTTTAGCCACGTATCTGACTAGCTATTGGGTGGTAGAACTAATTTCTTTGAAAACAGAAGAGATTTTTATTAAAAGCAGATATTGTTTTAGCATTTAATTACTTTTGCTTGCAAATTTAGTTCTCCGAGATGTTGAAAATTTTGGGATACGGTTCAAACGAGACAGTGATGACTACAACAAAAAAATGAAAGAAACTTTGAAATCATTTTTGCCTGCTGATTTTCGTGACGGAAGTGAGGTAATACAAGGATATTTTTTATTCTATCATTACCTTAAAATTTTTAAAAATAAAACTTTTGCCCAAGGCTAGATTGAATCGTTATATCCCGATATTGTGAACTTTTGAAATTACCCTATATACCTAAAGTATATTGTTAAATTGTTTCATTTTTCAAGAAAAATTTTGCATGAAACTTGCAACAAAAATTGCAATGTCTGTATTTAAATGAATCTCAACTTGCTTGATAATATTAGATATTACTGAAATAAAATTAATTTTTGTCTTTGTAATAAATAGAGAAGGTTAGAAAAGGAATCATTTCAAAATGAAAATGCAAAATACAGTGAAACAGAGCAATTGGAAGATAGAAGAAAAGATCACATCTCCCATTTTATTCTTCGACTTGCATTTTCAAAATCGTAAGCAACCAAAATTTACTAGTAAATATTAAAGTTATTGTCTGGCATTCAAGCTTCTGAAACATTCAAATTTGTAACATGAATTTGTAAACAAACAACTTTACTTGAAAAAGAACATCGATTATAGACATCCTAGTCATTACAAGCAAATGTTTATTGTTTTAGGGCAATTTTTTTAATTTTTAAAGGCTTAAATCTTCTGTTCTCATTTTATTTTGGACACTCCCGCCTTCTAGCCAATTGGTGTCATCGCTTGTAAAATATTATCATCTGTTTTTCTAGGGAAGACCTTCGGCGTTGGTTCTTAAATCAAGAAATGGATTTATTTCGGTAAGAGAATGGCTGTTTTCTAATCTGCATTTTCTATTTTCTTATTCTATATTTTAAAACAGGTTTTACATTTTGTAATTTATAACAAATTAAAAAAAAAGAATGAAAAATTTTTCCATTGCAGTTATCGGTTTCAACAAGAACCAGACTCAGAGATTGACCAGTTTCTAAAATTAAATAATTTGAAATTCCAAGCAGTAAGAGTTATCTTTATTAATTAAACATTGCCTTTTTCATATTTCTCTGTTTAATGTTTCTGCATTTCCGATTTTATTGTTTATCTTTAATTCAATTTTATTCATGCTGGAAAATTCATCTTTTAATCTTATGTGATAATCTTTTTTCAATGCTTGAAATTCATTTGAAATACTTCTGAAAGTAATTCTGATATTCATCCTTAATTCATCTAGATTTCACTTGATGAAAAAGAGAAGAAATGTGACAAGCTGAGAGATTCCGGGCATGATCTTTCAAATGACAGAGTCATGGATATGGAATTTTATAAGGTGTGTTAATTTGTTGTTTTAAAATAACGATGAATAGTTGAGGTACCTGTACTGTTTTGCATAATATGTGATGATGGCATCACATCAAGTCGTGAACAGGAGCACAAATCATGAAATATAAAACTGAGAAATCATTTAATTTGTGGCACAATGAATCTGATCAGGTGTTAGATTTGTTTCATCTTTTTGATCAAAAATATATCCTTGTTTACAGGTTTATTTTACCGAGGCATTGGAGCTGATAAAAGGCCGCAGGGTTTATGTGGAAAAGGTGAGGAAATTAATCAGAAAGTATTCTTTGTTAATTATCATAATGTTGCAGTGTAATTTGCTAAAAAATGGTAGATTAAGATAAGCCATGATTTTATTATTCCTAATATTGAATTGAATAAATATAGATATATAATATTATTAAATGTGAATCAAAGAACGGAAGGAATCGATTATAAATGTTATTAAAAAACTTTTTTATATCCAGGGATATGCATATATTCCAAGAAGTGAATTGGTTTCAATAGTTGCTCATGTTTATAGAAGTCAGCTATCAAAGGCTTTGGTAGTGAGTAGAATTATTTTCACTTGATTGTGCTTATAGCTGTTTATCAAGTCCAAAAGTAAGCAAGCTTTTCTTAAGATTGTATGCTAAGCCCAGAAGTAAGCAGGCTTTTCTTAAGATGGTATGCTAAGTCCAGAAGTAAGCAGGCTTTTCTTAAGATTGTATGCTAAGCCCAGAAGTAAGCATGCTTTTCTTAAGATGGTATGCTAAGCCCAGAAGTAAGCAGGCTTTTCTTAAGATTGTACACAAAGTCCAAAAGTAAGCAGGCTTTTCTTAAGATTGTATGCCAAGTCCAAAAGAAAGCAAGATGTTACATAATTGTTTTTATCAAAGTGCTTGATTTATCCATTGGTTGCCCAAAGTGTTTTTGTGTATTTTTAAATAATTCCATTAATTGCCACTTCTTGCTTTACTTCATTTGTTTTTGAATAAGTTTCCTCATCTCATTTATTTTGTTTTATAGACCATAAGACGTAAATTGCACCACCTGGAAGGAGATGAAAGAGTAATGCCTCTATTGAACAACATAGGGTGTGTCTTTTAGGTCATTGTAAAACTAATCTTTTATTTTTTGTATGAAACACCCCCCAGACAATAAACATATGCTAAGATTAAATAATTTGCCAATAGAAAATTATATTGAGCTCAATAAGACAGCATTTTAATGCAATATTAGTTAACTCATTGATATACACCTTTAATTTCAGTAAAATGTATTCTGGGAATGTATATACAACAAGAACATCAACAAACGGTGAAAAGGTTACCTTGGATCAACTTGATTCTGTAAGCATCTTTTTTTTTAAATTTCTACGTAAGTTCTATTTTTATGTATTTTCACTTTTGTGACTTTTTTTTCTTTTCCAATGATATCACATCTTTTTTCTATTGCTCAAAATCCACTAACTTTTAACTAGATACCTGACCCTGCCTCAGCTTGTATGTTTTTCTTCTTCTTTTTAAACCCAAAGTATGCATTTACTAAACAATGCTTCTATTGATTCCAGCTTGCAAAAACTTCATATCCTTTGTGCATGAGGCAATTACATGAAACAATTCGTCAACAGCATCACTTAAAACACTTTGCAAGGTTGCAATTTGGTTTGTTTCTTAAGGTAACAAATGTTTTTTGGTTTGACAAGCGTACCTTTGAAAAATTCATGTAATAAAGAGGTCCAAAGATTGACAAATCAATCAATCAATCAGTCAATCAATCAATCAATCAATCAATCAATCAATCAATCAATCAATCAATCAATCAATCAATCAATCAGTTTATCAATCGACTAATCAATCAAGCGATCCATCAATCAATCCTTGATTAATCTATCAGTACATTGGTCAACTAATCATTTAGTTAACCATCAATCGACCAATCAACCTATCAGATAATCAATCAACCAAACAATCTATTTATCAAGCAATCAATGAATCAATCAATTAATCAATCGATCAATCAATCAATCAATTAATCAATCGATCAATCAATCAATTAATCAATCGATCAATCAATCAATCAATTAATCAATCGATCAATCAATCAATCAATCAATCAATCCATGAGTTGATCAATCCAACGATCTCTCGATTTATCCATCAGCAAATCCAACAATCAATCTTTTAATCAGCCAACTTGCAAGCGAATCCCTTCAAAATCAATTGAGACTGTTTAGCTCATCTTTGTCTTAGGCCTTGTCCCATCTGATTAAGGTGGGCCTGTCCTTTTGGCTGATATGCTATTTAATTGATACTTTTCAGGGAATTGGTTTAAGTTTGGAAGACGCAATAATGTTTTGGAGATCGGAATTCACAAAACACATGGATGTTGACAAGGTGATAATTGAATGCACAAACTGCTTGAATATTTACTGATACTTTAAACATTTTTGGTTGATAATAGACAAATAAACAACTAATTCATTTTGATCATGGAAGTTTCATCTTTCCTTTAAGATAGATAGATTATCGTTTCTTTTAGTTATTGGTCATTGATGATTGACAATTGATTAATGATTATTATTGATTAATGATTATTATTGATTAATGATTTCTTTATCTCAACATGATTTTTTCATCTTTCAAGTTTGATAAACAGTATGCTTACAACATTCGTCATTCTTATGGCAAAGAAGGCAAACGAACTTCATACACACCATACAGGTTGGAATATTTCTTATATTTTACTTTGACATTATATGATATTATATTATACCATATTCTGTTGTATTATATTTTGCAATAATATGCTATCTTATATTATATCATCGTCCTTCTGTATATTTTTTGTCTCTATTTTATAGTTGCATGAAAGTCATAACTGGAAATCAGCCAGGACCTGGTGATTCTCATGGTATCAATATTACGCTATCTTACATCTTATCTTTCTATTTAACAATTCTCCCTTTTTTGTAATGTCTCATTTTATTCATTGCCATTTATTTCATATTCATCAAAAATATCAATCAACTTTAATATAATGTCTTTTAGGTTGCCCGTTTAAACACAGCGATCCTGAAATTCTTAGCAAACGACTCCAAATGTATAAATTCCAAAAAGAAAATATTGATGAGGTGAGAGTTTTATCTTTATTTCATTTTTGTTACAAAATTATTCCAGCCCCTTATACCGTTCCTTTTGACAATCTAATGCAAAGGCAAAAATGGAAAAAGGTTAAGCCACGTTTAAAAGATCAAGGCTTTCAACAGTGTTGTTTTGGGTTTGCTTATGAGAAAACATCTTTGTGTGATAAAATTTCGCAACTCAATGCCAACACATGTGTTTTGAAGAGATGGAATGCCACACCCACTACAAACCTATGACATATTCAATGCTCAGGTTATATTGTCACGTTTCGGACATGTGTCATTCGTTTTGATTGGTTGACAAAGTTCCAAGCGGAACCATTCGTGTGTGACGTTAATCTGATGATCCAGACGCACACTTGATGACGTAATACATTCATTTTTGTTCCATTTCAGATTGTGTCTTTGGTAAAAGCGCAACATTACCAAGTTGCATGTGGCAAATATTTTGAAGTGGCTCACAAGGTATAAGATCATATATTGCACCTATTTGAATTATCTTCCATGCCAATGATACCCTCAAAAATGGCACCCAATATAACTCACCCAATGCGATCTTCCCGACAACTGTTGGGTTAGGCAATTTTGTATTGTTTCTTTATTATATTTTAATTCTCTATTTTTCGCAAAAGATTTCCTTTTCTTTGTTTATTTGTTTATTTCTTCTTGATTTGATTTGTTTATTGGTTTCTTCGCGTGACTGTGATATTTTTTGTTTCAAATTTAAGTTGCAGAATGGTGCAAATGTTGGCATCAACCATCCCAATCAATATTTTGATGAAAGTGTGAAATTGTTGAAAAATCTTAAAATTGTCGAAGACACAAATAAAACGCAACCTGCAAAGTGAGTATTTTCGATTTAAAACTCTAGTTTCCATTCCTTTTATTTCTTCTTTCTTGAATACAAAACTCTTATTTGTTGAGTCAAAAATCGGTGTATTAATGAAGAGCATTTTTAGGACAAAGTGCTTGGGAAAATTGGGAAAGTGAAGAGAGAAGGTGAAACTGAAAAGTCATTTGAACAAGTATTAAAATGAAGCTTTAAAAACGATGTATCTGCCCCAAAGGGAAACAAAATGAGGTGTAGGGAGAGGAATAATGTTTCCACATTTTCAAAAACTAACTCAAGCCTTACTCAGTAGAATGTTATTCTTAAGGTGTCTCATTGGGTTTAATTTGTCTTTTGTAGTAATGGTAATCCGAATCCTAAGGTGGTACAGCAATTGCCATCACAAACGAAGAGAAACGATGCCCCCTTGACAGTTACCAATGAAGTGAATGATATAGATATGAATGACGTTGATGATTTTACAATGGAAGAGCTAAATGACATTTAAGACTCTTGTATCATACAGGTATTTCATATGAACATATTTTGAAATACTAGTCTATAATCATACATAACTAGCATCTGTTCTATCTACCTCTATTTGTACTTTTATTTGTATTGTTGCTGGATGTGATTTATACAAATCAGTGACCGTTTTTTGTATCTACTTTGTAATTTTTCCTTTTTCTCTTGTTTTCTTTTTAGCAAACATAAGATGCCATTCTCTCTTTCATTTCTTTCTTTTTCCCTTCCTGCTTTCCTTTTTGACATTCCGAATTCTTCAATGACACAAATTTAATATTTTAATCAACTTATTTCGGTTTCTCTTTGTAAAATTTAATCAATAAATCCTTTGCTTTTTCGGTCTTCCTTTAAACGTTTTTGGTCAACTCTCTTAATAATAAACCATTATGTTACATATTTTTGGTTAATCAAAAGACCTTAATTTCCCCATAGATGTATTGGTCTACGTCACTAACTTTGCCTGAGGCCTTTCAATCTCCAGACTTTTCTATCGCTTTGTGTGGTCAATGGGAGAGACGAATACGCTATATTAATCCTCAATTAATGCTAAATGTTTAGCAGGGGAACCATTCAATGTTGCAATGGGATAGCACACTGGCAGTACTGTATGTGCAGCTGCCATAATCATCTTCATTTAATGCTGAATGCTAAGCAAGGGTGCAGTATACTGTTACAATGGGTAGCACATTGGTAGCACCCTGTATTTAGCTATCCTATTAATAACTATCAACATCTAAATACTCGCCAGGACCTCGCTAAATCTTTTTCAAATTTTACTGTCTTAGAACCCATGTTTGTACCCTTTATAAATAACTTTAGCTAACACTTCAAAATCCTTCAAAATCCATTTAATACCCTAAAATCTCAAAGAGAATAAACATCTTTACTCATTTCCTTAATCTCACTTCTCATTTTGATAAACTTTTTAAGCAATATTTTATCTGACTGCCGCAGTTCAGCCAACTCGTTCTTCAATTTTTGTAAACTTGATTCCATACGAGGCTTGATCGATTCCCAGTCTTCTTCGCTATTGTTGTTATTAACATCGACACGAGGCTGATAAGATGTCATGTTTACTCTTTCTCTGTTGCCACGGTGATTCATTTTTTCACCACCTGTTGCCCACAATGCAATGCGTTGATATTTAGACCAACCGTAGCAGACAACTGCAACAATAATATTAAAAAAAAATTAAATTTATAAGTTGAATAAAGTTAGGAAAATTGCAAAAGTAAAAATATGAAAAATTCTTTAGGGGATTCTTTATATTTCAGGCGCAAACTTATTTCCATACATTTCAATTCGCTTTCCCGACCCTTCCTTAAAACGCTGCATTGGTTAAAGGCTTTCCATTTTGAACCATACAATCCAAGCCGAACCAAGTCAATTAAATCAAATGAAATCAAATGAAATCAAATTGAATCAAATGGGATCATAACAAGCTAGTGATTAAGTTCAGCGTTTATTCATGGTTGTAAAAAGATTAACTTGCTTTTTAATTAGCAAATTTCACAATAATTATTTGCCCAGCTTTTTTATGTTTACACAGCCTTCATAGCGTCATCTTTTCTTTTATTTCATCTTAAATTTGCCTTGCAATACTCTCAATATTTTATCAGTTTCTAGCGAACTGATTTAGTTATTAAAGTTTAAAAGCAATAAGTGTCAATTCATTACTTCTTTTCATTTAATTTCACTTCAAACTGAAACCATTCCTATCAGAAGCAAACGCCCAGGTTTCTAACAGAAACAGTTTCTTTAACTTTTCATTTAGTTTTTGCTATTAAATGTAATGAACTTCTATTATTTGATAATGCCTAAAAGTCCAACCAATCATATTTTTCATAATTTTGAGTTTTTTGTTGAAGTTATTAACAGTCAGATTAGATGTAATTAATGATTTACTAGAATTAAGATTAAAATTATAATAAATATTCAAAAGACTAATGCTTACCAAAGTAAGATTTTTTACAGCTACTTTTTCTGATTCTTCTCAATGATAGAAGTGATTCTTTTTTTATCAAAACTTCATCTTCAGGCATCCATGAATCTCGATGAAGTTGTGGCAAATTTAGGATTCTTTTTTGGTTTCTTTCGTTATTTTAACAAATCCAACCCAAGCGATTTTAAGCTTCTTGTTCAGGCCTTCGGTTGATTCCTGGTTAAGCAACAACGCTAACCTTACAGAGTTGATTTTTGTATTTATTTTAAACTGCAAATGGCTTGCAAAACGTAGAATAAAAATCTGCCGCGCATACACGCAGACTTTTGGCTTGAATGGTGGAAATTAAACGGAAACAAGACTTAAATGTGGTTTGAATTGATGTGGTCTTGTTAAGCTTAAATAGACCATTCATCTTTTACATGTGATTTGTAAATAGAAAATCAATTTTGTCCGTATCCCTCTAAAAAGTCCTTTACATTCAATAAAGGTACTCCCTTAAAATCTTTGTTTGATCAAACCTTGGTTAACCATATTAGATTTCATTTTATTTCGCTCTATTTTCAGTTTTTTATTTGCATTTTGATCTCTTCTTTCTTCAACACGCTCAGACAGGTATATTGACGAAGGCTTGGCTGATAGCGGTCCCACAATAGACTTTACTTTGACATTAATCTTTAATAAGTCCATTTTTTTGTGATTCACAAGCTTATTCATATTTATCCAAAACTTCATCGCCCCCCCCTGCAAACCACATTTCATAACCTCTTTCTATTGGATGATGTTCTATTTTCCAGGGGGATTCAACCTTTCCAGCATGGTAGAATATCGTCATAACACATTAAACAGCATCAGCCTCGTTTGCATTTCTTCGAAATGAATAACGCGTATTAAGGTAGTGGTTCTACTTAAGGTGGATCATTTGCCAAGCTAAAGTCTTTCTCTCTCATCGGCAGGTAATGTTATGATGTCGATGATAATAACAAGCGACGCTCCTTCAACTATCAACACTTTGTTGAAACCAAAAAGAAACAGCCCAAAAAGTAGACAATGAAATATAAAGTGAACATCTAAAGTCATATAAATATGATATAGATTTTAAACTTTAAACAGAACGCGACGGTCTAAGTTGTGACTTTAAGTTTCACGCTTGATGCGATCTCCAGACAACTAGATTATAACCAGATATCGATTTTAAATTAAGTAATAAATAGAAGGAATTACAAAAGAACTGAATGTGTACACTATATTTGTTGCTGGTAAAACCTCAGCAGTGAACGGAATTTTTTAACAAAATCATAACTATAAACACAATTTAATGTTAGTGTTTAAAATGTTTAAGGAAAAAGTGCAATTTATACATTAGAATGGAAACTAAGAGTGGTGATTGCTATCATTCTCAAACTATGCGTTTTTGCTCGTAAATTCTTTATAAGAAAGACCTTATGAGTTGAGCAAGAAATTGATGAATATGCAATTCCTACCAGGGTTGTTGTAGTTGGAAGTAAAAAAACTGTCGAAATAAAGTTTTACGTAATGTATTTGTAGGATATTGTATCTATAGGGTTTGAAGATCGCATCAAGGTTGAAACTCTGAAATTTAAAGTTCTTTCATTACGTTAAGATACTTTATCATAGTTATAACAGTTGTTAATTACTAAAAACATATGATATAGAAAACGTCAAAGAAGAAAGGCAAGAACATATAAATATTTATGGTAAAGGATTGGACCTATTTATCATGTAAATTGTTCTTAAAATTGATCAGACGAGCGGAATCACATGAGAAGCATCTTATGGAAGATATATTCAGATTAAAAAATGTAAGATGGTTTTAAAACAGGATTATAAACAGTTGCAAGAGATGAAAATTTCGCAACTTTAAGACGCAAATATCTCAATTTTGTATTTGGGTTCTTGTTTAAAAGGACATATCACAATTCGGTTTTTTAACAGAACATTTGGAATAGAATCAGTTGAAGTTGAATGACAGCAAAAATGATGGAAGATTTCTTGAACATGTTTTAAGCTTCATATTCCATTCATTTGCAACATTGTTACAGATTTAGCAGCATTTAGCTGCAATCCTTTCCAATACCTTTAAATCGTAGCACACACCAACCATAATCAGAATTATTTCAACAGATTTTTTATTTATAAATTAATCCGTTATGAAAGCGTCTTTGAGAATTTTCATGCGGGCATCAAGGTATAAATCTTTACTTGTGATCGTCTTTGACAGCCCATTTCACTTTTAGCTTCAATTCATTTTACTTTTTTAGTATTTTAGTAGTTAATAACTATAATGATTATGATGACACATCTACAATGACTTTGTAACAGGTTTTTTTAGCATTTTATTTTGAAAGGAAAGCGTTCTCAAAAGTTTTTAAATTGGTCATGTTCTTCTACCAAGCAGAACCAAACACATTTTTATCGTTTCATATTTGTCTGTCTACTTTTGTTTCTACTATGTTTCGTTCTATATTTGAATAGACAACATCCTAACATTTCACGCCAAATGTGCCTCATCATAGCATTAAGCAAATAGAGTATGTCTACAAGACAACATTTCTCCTTGGGTTTAACAATACATCTTATACGATCAATAAAATGTATAGAACCATTTTCTAATGGGCCTAGCTGTGATTCTGAACTGTCCTATTAAGATGACCCAAAAGTTATTCAAACAGCATCGGTTGTTCATTTATCAATGCAAGCCAAAGTTACATGCTTCATAAAACGGCTTGCTCACCTCCGTTCTGTCAAATCAATTAAATAATTCTGAATTCATTTATTAATGTCCTGACCTGCTCTTTTCATTTCTGTTTAACATTAAAACAACTTGCTATCTTGGCTTGCATACATAAAAGAGCAATGCACGCTCCAAATGTGTTTAAACGACACGCAACTATTTCATGATTATTATCAATTTTATGGTCGTATTATATTGCAGGTATTTTTAGCATATCTTAACAAATCATACGGTTTGCCTTTGATGGTTAAGTTTTGTTTGTCTTTTATCAAGTTTTCATCCATAATTGACGTCATTGACTTCTTCAAAACAATGAAAAAATATCATAACCATAACAAGCGTGTTTCGTTTCAGAAATCTTCCCCACGCAAATTTTCCTCGTTTCTTCGGAATCCAAAACAATTTACTTCCACTCTGCGATTAATTTCCTTTTCTCAGCTTACTTCCCTGTTTCCCAGTCTCCTTTTCGCTTAGCAATCTATTCTTAATGCAGCAACAAATTTCAAATGTTGCATTTGCAAACAATCAATTCACCATATTTATTTGTTTTTTGGTATGATTAAGATAGAAGGGTAGGCAAATATCAAAATGATGATTTGAAGCGGTCCTAGAAATTCTAAATTTCCATAAGAAATGTCTAATTGATGATTAAGACAAAATGTGTTGCTTCAAAAGTTAGAAATATTCACCCTTGGAGCTGTGATATCATAGATTAATGCACTGAGATATTTTTCTGAGTGTCCATAATTTTTAAAATTCGTATTGTGGGTCAAATAAGTCCACACTTGATAATAATCTTGAGCATAATAACTGCTTATTTATTCAACAAGCTGGCCTTAATTTCTGCCAGAATTTCAATAGCAGTGGATTAGGTTTCCATGACAATTTCAAATCCTTTTACCACAAAATCTCATGTTTTTTTCGTTGCGTTCATCCAGGTCAAACCAACTTGTCGTGCAAATGCATTTTAATACATCAATTTCTTCATCATCAGTTGCTAAATGGCTTTAAAATGCCCTTGAAATGTTTTTATTTAGCTGCTGTTTTCACCCAAAGCTTTAGAATCTTAACTAGCTTGATAATTTCCACTTAACATAAATTAGAAGTTTTAACGTAAAACAAATCATCAAAATCTTAATTTTAGTGATGTCTTTCATTCTTGCTTCACTCCTACATTTTTGCCTTAAGTCAATCAAATATTTTGTTCAAATTTCTTTTTCATTAGGTAAGTAAATTGTTGTTCTTGTATTCCTTTTAAAAGATTTATTTTGGCCACATCGCAACCACTTTAATTTGGAAACCTTTAAAGGACATGAGGTTAACTTTGGTCAAATTGCAACCACTTTAATTCGGTAACCTTAAATGGACAGGAGGGTTACTTTGGGCACTATGCAACCACTTTAATTTGGTAACCTTTAATGGACATGAGGGTCACTTTTTGCAATATGCAACCACTTTAATTTGGTAACCTTTAATGGACATGAGGGTCACTTTTGGCACTATGCAACCACTTTAAATTGGTAACCATTGATGGACATGAGGGTCACTTTTTGCACTATGCAACCACTTTAATTTGGTGACCCTTACTGGACATGAGGGTCACTTTTGGCACTATGCAACCACTTTAATTTGATAACCTTCAATGGACATGAGGTTCACTTTTGGCACTATGCAGTCACTTTAATTTGGTGACCTTTAATGGACATGAGGGTCACTTTTGGCACTATGCAGTCACTTTAATTTGGTGACCTTTAATGGACATGAGGTTCACTTTTGGCACTATGCAACCACTTTAATTTGATAACCTTTAATGGACATGAGGGTCACTTTTGGCACTATGCAGTCACTTTAAGTTGGTAACCTTTAATGGACATGAGGTTCACTTTTGGCACTATGCAACCACTTTAATTTGGTGACCTTTAATGGACATGAGGGTCACTTTTGGCACTATGCAGTCACTTTAATTTGGTGACCTTTAATGGACATGAGGTTCACTTTTGGCACTATGCAACCACTTTAATTTGATAACCTTTAATGGACATGAGGGTCACTTTTGGCACTATGCAGTCACTTTAATTTGGTAACCTTTAATGGACATGAGGTTCACTTTTGGCACTATGCAGTCACTTTAATTTGGTGACCTTTAATGGACATGAGGTTCACTTTTGGCACTATGCAATTACTTTAATTTGGTAACCTTTAATGGAAATGAGGGTCACTTTTGGCACTATGCAGTCACTTTAATTCGGTAACCTTTAATGGACATGAGGGTCACTTTTGGCACTATGCAGTCACTTTAATTTGGTGACCTTTAATGGACATGAGGGTCACTTTTGGCACTATGCAGTCACTTTAATTTGGTGACCTTTAATGGACATGAGGTTCACTTTTGGCACTATGCAGTCACTTTAATTTGGTGACCTTTAATGGACATGAGGGTCACTTTTGGCACTATGCAGTCACTTTAATTTGGTGACCTTTAATGGACATGAGGTTCACTTTTGGCACTATGCAACCACTTTAATTTGATAACCTTTAATGGACATGAGGGTCACTTTTGGCACTATGCAGTCACTTTAATTTGGTGACCTTTAATGGACATGAGGTTCACTTTTGGCACTATGCAACCACTTTAATTTGATAACCTTTAATGGACATGAGGGTCACTTTTGGCACTATGCAGTCACTTTAATTTGGTAACCTTTAATGGACATGAGGTTCACTTTTGGCACTATGCAGTCACTTTAATTTGGTGACCTTTAATGGACATGAGGTTCACTTTTGGCACTATGCAATTACTTTAATTTGGTAACCTTTAATGGAAATGAGGGTCACTTTTGGCACTATGCAGTCACTTTAATTTGGTAACCTTTAATGGACATGAGGTTCACTTTTGGCACTATGCAACCACTTTAATTTGGTGACCTTTAATGGACATGAGGGTCACTTTTGGCACTATGCAGTCACTTTAATTTGGTGACCTTTAATGGACATGAGGTTCACTTTTGGCACTATGCAACCACTTTAATTTGGTGACCTTTAATGGACATGAGGGTCACTTTTGGCACTATGCAGTCACTTTAATTTGGTGACCTTTAATGGACATGAGGTTCACTTTTGGCACTATGCAACCACTTTAATTTGGTGACCTTTAATGGACATGAGGGTCACTTTTGGCACTATGCAGTCACTTTAATTTGGTAACCTTTAATGGACATGAGGTTCACTTTTGGCACTATGCAACCACTTCAATTTGGTAACCTTTAATGGACATGAGGTTCACTTTTGGCCACTGCACACCAGCTAGGAAGCAAATTTAGGCCTATTTTTAATCATCGAGTTTGTTTTTATTCCCTTATTATTTAAACACTAAGAAATTAATATTCCAACTTAAATAATCTTCTAGTTTAAAAGAAAATACGGATTAAAATTTTTTAGAAAGCTCATAAACAAATTAGAGAGCGGTAATTAAGAGAAACTGTCTTTGGCGCAAGTGAAGAAAATCTAATTTCAAAAACAGAAATTGTTTTCCTGATGTTGTTTATCATGCTCTTATGATCCTCTCTATCCGATGCCATCATTAATCCATATAAAGATAGTTTAAAGCCCAGTAATTGGACTGCTTTGCAATTATTGTTGAGCATGATTTAGGCCGAGTAATTATTGGGGACTAGGGGGTAAGAAACATTTTTTATTTTTTGACGCGCACTATGAGAAACTTTGATGCTAAAGTTGGTTAAAATGAATTTTATTGTATAAGAAAAGTTAAATGATGAAAATATAATTACCATTTTCAATGACTAGGCCATTTTTGGTCCTAATAAAGATTTCAATTCAGCAAATCATATGAACCATGAGCTTTCTCGTCTCCTAATGCAAAAGTTTGCTCCACTTCCTTCCCTGAAACAATGTGTGCAAAACGCAAAAAGTTTCTCTAAACCAAATAAACTTATGCTGATCATCTCAACATTTGGAGTTGCGAATAAATTTGAAATTTGAAAGTTGCCAACGTACAAATTTCGATTAAAAAGTTGCAATGATGCACATTTCAGGAAAGAACATAACAAGATTTGCAAAGTTTCTTACTCATCATGACAGGGAAATTAATTCATTTTGAAAATGTTATTGCAAAAATAGAAAACTAACTTACTTTTACCAGGACAACATTGTGATTCTAAACCGCCAAGTCCAAACATTCAACCCAGGCTTTGATTTACTATGAACACGGCGTAAGATGAACCATGCCTAAATGTTTGAAAAATAGAATTAATGAATGACCGGAAATGGTCTTAAAACAGTCAAAAGTCATCCAAAAAATAGTCGCAATATAGTCCAATAATCGCACAAAATGGATTTGAAATATGATTTTAATCGTTGTCACATCGATCGAACCGCAAGTTACATGAAAGGAAACTTCAAATTTCCTTGAAGTAAAGTCAAATATTTTATCAGGGGCTTGCTAATTTCTAGTACAATTTGAAATTCTCTACGAAGAAACTACTTCTCTGTAAGAAATAACTTTCTTCCTTCGGTAAATAGTTCGTTTGATAGGCACCTCTCTAGATTTTCTTCGCTTGTACAAATAGTTTCATTTAACTTCCGTAATCTAATTTGCTGAATAACTTAAATGCCTAATTTGTATTTCTTCTTTAAAACTAGCTAACTATTGAAACTGGAATTGTAATTTCATCTACTTTTAAAGAGATTTAATGTATCAAAATAAACTCGATGATAGAAAAATAGGCCTAAATATGCTACAAAGATTGTTTACATTGGCCCAAAGTGACCCTCATGTCCAGTAAGGGTCACCAAATTAAAGTGGTTGCATAGCGCCAAAAGTGACTCTCATGTCCATTAAAGGTTATCAAATTAAAGTGGTTGCATAGTGCCAAAAGTGACCCTTATGTCCATTAAAGGTCACCAAATTAAAGTGACTGCATAGTGCCAAAAGTGACCCTCATGTCCATTAAAGGTCACCAAATTAAAGTGGTTGCATAGTGCCAAAAGTGACCCTCATGTCCAGTAAGGGTCACCAAATTAAAGTGGTTGCATAGTGCCAAAAGTGACTCTCATGTCCATTAAAGGTCACCAAATTAAAGTGGTTGCATAGTGCCAAAAGTGACTCTCATGTCCATTAAAGGTCACCAAATTAAAGTGGTTGCATAGTGCCAAAAGTGACCCTCATGTCCAGTAAGGGTCACCAAATTAAAGTGGTTGCATAGTGCCAAAAGTGACTCTCATGTCCATTAAAGGTCACCAAATTAAAGTGGTTGCATAGTGCCAAAAGTGACTCTCATGTCCATTAAAGGTCACCAAATTAAAGTGGTTGCATAGTGCCAAAAGTGACCCTCATGTCCAGTAAGGGTCACCAAATTAAAGTGGTTGCATAGTGCCAAAAGTGACTCTCATGTCCATTAAAGGTCACCAAATTAAAGTGGTTGCATAGTGCCAAAAGTGACTCTAATGTCCATTGAAGGTCACCAAATTAAAGTGGTTGCATAGTGCCAAAAGTGACTCTAATGTCCATTGAAGGTTATCAAATTAAAGTGGTTGCATAGTGCCAAAACTGACCCTCATGTCCATTACAGGTTACCAAATTAAAGTGGTTGCATAGTGCCCAAAGTGACCCTCATGTCCATTAATGGTTACCAAATTAAAGTGGTTGCATAGTGCCAAAAGTGACCCTCATGTCCATTAAAGGTCACCAAATTAAAGTGGTTACATAGTGCCCAAAGTGACCCTCATGTCCATTAAAGGTCGCCAAATTAAAGTGGTTGCATAGTGCCCAAAGTGACCCTCATGTCCATTAAAGGTTACCAAATTAAAGTGGTTGCAATTTCACCAAAGTGACCTTCATGTCCATTAAAGGTTGCCAAATTTCAATGGCAATGGCTTTGAAAGCGACCATATTTTGTTAATTTCATGGCCTAAGCAAGATTAAAATTTCTAGGCAAGTTTTTGAAATGATGTGTTAACTTTGATAATCGATTAAAATTCTCAAAGGCACTTGATTTTAGTTGAAATAAAAGAATGAAGATATTATTAAAGCAGTTGAACAATTACAGCACGTCAAGATCAATGCAAATTATGGGGAAACAGTGAAGTGTGCAAACATTTTGACAGCAATTATCAAGGTTAACACGTCATTTCAAAACACTTGCCTCGAAATTTTAATCTTGCTTAGGCCATGGAATTAACAAAATTTTGGTCGCTTTTAAAGCCATTGCCATTAAAATTTGGTAACCTTTAATGGATATGAGGGCCACTTTGGCCACATCGCAACCATTTTAATTTGGTAACCTTTAATGGACATGAGGGTCACTTTTGGCCACTGCACACCAGTTGAGATGCAAATTTAGGCCTATTTTTTATCATTGAGTTTGTTTTTATTCTCTAAGTACTTTAAACAAGAAGAACTTCAATAATCTACTAGTTTAAAATGCCCTTGAAATGTTTTTATATAGCTGCTGTTTTACTAAAAGCCTTGGCATCGTAACAAGCTTGATAATTTCCACCGAACATAAATTAGAAGTGTTAACGTGAAACAAATCATCATCATGTTAATTTTAGTGATGTCTTTCATTCTAGCTCAATTCCAACATTTTTGCCGTCAATCAAATATTTTGTGCAAATTTCTTTTTGATAAGGCAAGCAAATTGTTGTTCCCGATTCCTTTTAAAAGATTTATCCGTAATGTGGAAGATTTGGGAACGAACAGACGGTGAAATTTTGCATAACTCGATAGAGTCTTTCCTACAAAATTGTTATTTAATAATAAACTTCAACGTTCAGCCTGGGACTAATGACTCCATGCATTAAACAAATAATTTTTGCATCGTATATTTTTTCCATCAATGAATTCAAAGTATATTTTCTACCTTATTTTTTGAGTTTATTTGCGGGTAGGGATGTCATTAATTTTTTATGAACTTGTTTGTGGTGATTTCATTGGTCAGTGAAAACGAGGCACCGTGATTTGAATCATAAACATGTTAATTTGTAAAACGAGGCTGAGCTGTGAACAAAACGCCACACGTTGCGAGGATATAGCTAGAAGCACTTTGAAATTGGTAAGAGAGGAAGGTGAAAAACTCAAGGCGGAAAGCAACAAAGGCAGGCGAATAAAAGCAGACAAAATGGATCTTGATTTGCGCGAAGGTGATTTGGAATACAATGAAAACAATAAGTTCATTGGAAAGACCCGCGATGTTAGGTCACCGCGAACGAGGCGGGAAAGATTGAAGGAAGGCCTAAAGAACAATCTACTCGTCATTTTAATCGTCATTGGTGCTACACTGGGTTTTATCGTCGGCATAGGTGCAAACAAACCAATTCAAGCACTGGAAGAACCAACCCGTTCCACTGTTCTTACAATTCTTGGTTTTCCTGGTGAAATTTTGATTCGCATTTTAAAACTGCTCATCCTTCCACTGATCATGTCGAGTCTTATCGTTGGCTTGTCTGGTCTCGACTCGCGTGTTTCTGGTAAACTGGGATTCAGAGCCTGTTGTTATTATTTTTCAACAACATTTATTGCAGTCATAATTGGAATGTGCCTTGTCTCTGCTATCAAGCCTGGAATTGGTGCTGACAAGCCTACAGAATCAAAACCAAACGAAGCAGTTCGGCCACTGGATAGTTTCCTTGACATCATCAGGCAAGCAATTAAGTCATTCATAATTTTCTTCTCAATTGAATGCCTCTTACTCAAGCGTGGTGAATGTTTTACAATTTCCCCGTTTGCTTTTGGCAATCTTTAAATTTGTTGAGTGATTTTAAGCTTAGATCTAAGATTAAAGCGAATGGATTTGTTTACAAAAATTATTTAAAATATTTGCCTGCTGATTTAACCTGTTCTTTAAAACGTCGACATTGAGATTTAGGCAATTACTATCCCTAGATTCGTAAGAATTGCAATTAAACCTTTTTTATCAATAAAAATACGATTCCAGTGTATTTGCAGAGGTGCATTAGCCAAATGATGAATCATTTATGATATAATGAGATTCCTTGGCTTTTAATATATTCATTTGTATTTCCTTTTGAGCTTAAGATTATTGAGAATTTTGCCCAAAGTGTTTTCATTAATGCATTATTGCCAAAGGCTTTCTTACGAAACTTAAATTGATTCGCCCGTATTGGTTAGGGATCTGTCCTCAAGCGTCAACCTCATTCCCTCGGGCTTATCTTTTGTGCATTGACTTCCTCTACTGGTTTCATACTAACTAATCAACCCCTTTTTTGTACTTTGTTGGTTAATTTCCTACATCTTGTAGCTACTTTCAGCTAGAATCCTCAGGATTGATAAATTCTCGTGATGATTTCTCGTGACCATCTCGCGTTTGAAAGACGCTAGCCGCCATCACATCCCACATCGATCTCGAAACCATCAAAATCAAAAAGTCTTGAATAAGAATTGAATTTTTAACGCATAGAAACTGTAGATTAATGTGTTGTTCACATTTTCTTTCTGTTTTGATTGCTATTTATCTTCAACGCCATCTTGAAATATTTCGCGCGTCTCTTTTGTAACCTAGCGACACACCTCCACTACGCCCTTCGCTGTCGATAACAGTTGACGCAGTTTGAAAATATTTTGATCTCAGTTTGAAATGACCCAATTTCAAAGGGGCAAGGAAGTTTCAAAAACACAAATGAATAGTTTAGGTTATAAGGCATGGGATAACACAATTTGTTGTCATAAAATGTGTTATGAAACAAGTAAAAAAGAGCTCCGTTTTGCTAAAGAGGCTTGCTTCATTCATTTTGTTTGTAAACAATGACGCGTTTCGTTGGGCGAAAACGTTCTCTCAACATCTCGCATTATTTCATCACCATCTGTTGCATTTATTCTTAATTCCTTTGACCTAACAGGTTAAGATGTAAATTTTATAAATGATTTGAATAATTAAGGAAAGAATTATCTATCTGTGAATTGCCATGAGTGACGATATGTCATTTGAAGGGGGGGGGGGTCACCCCTTGCCTTGTACCCCAACGTGAAGTGTTTTTGTATGGATTAGATGAAGGAAGGTCAGCTTTTTATTAAATAAATAATAACTGTAACAGGGGGAGTAAATCTTTTGTCAATGAGTTATTTATTCTAGGACAAAAAAATTTTTGATCAATAATAGATGAATGAAAAAAATATATGACCAATCAGCAGTGATGAAAATTCATGATAAAATGATTATGATTCTTGGTGTTTCATGATATCATTTAAGATTGGCATTTATTTATTTATTTATTTTAAAAGTGCACAATTAACTTGTTGTGATTATTTATTTATTATTTTTGATAATGTTCTTGATGAAATATCTTTTTCAACTCAGGAACATGTTCCCAGATAACATAGTTGGTGCTTGTATAATGCAGGTAAGCTGTACTTGAATTATCACCTTTTTATTTTAATCTATGTTCATGTAAAACCTTCAAACTAATAAGTTAATCATCTTTTTCAAATAGTTAAAAATCATCAATTGTGCAAGGCTAACATCTTTTCTGTATGCTCCCACCCAAGGGTCCACTTGGAAATGGCCTCTAAATCCACATCATGTTTTAGTCAATTCTTGACATTTTTTCATTACCAATGCTTATTTTACAAAACAAAATGAAAAATGTGGACTTATACAACTCAAGCCATGTGAAAAAAATCTCTCATTTTTATTGTGATACCAATTGGCATTTATTTATGTTTCCCAGTTGTATAATTACAATACCTCCTACTCAAATTTTTCATATTGATATCAATTGCATTTACAATGCAAGCACATTGTGGCTTTGAACTTTGTTCTTAAAAAAGGTAAAGCATGTCTCCTGCTTTGTCATAATTTTAGACTGATATGTTCTCATTTAAAAGACTAAGATCTTCTCAACCCAAAGATAAGTGGATTTACATCAAGCTCTTGTTAATCCCACAAATGGACAAATAGTCAAATGAAAACAGTTTAAACAGATGAGTTTGAGATGTCTGGAACGCTGTTCACCCTAAATGCCAAACAACTCCTTTAAATTGATGACCGTTTGAACCAACATGGTTGGAATCATTAAAAGTGGCATTAAAACCCACCCAGAACCTTCTATATCATTTCAAAGTTAAAGATGCCACGCAGGGGCATAACATGAGCCAAAAAACATGCACAAGGTTTCAATTATGAATGCCCTTCTCTTAAATTTTCCCTGTGTGTCCCAGAACACCCCCTTCAAATCAACTTTTCTCAAACCCCCCCATGCCTGGTACCCCCAACCCTTTTGCTGGGCCAGTGTCGGTGACTCTGAATGAAATTTGAGCAATCAACTTGATGCTGCCAGCTACGTAAATTTGGCAATGAAGGTTCCAGCAGCATTAAGATGTTTTTTTGTTATTCGAAAGTCACATGATTCTAAGAATGAATGATGTAACCAGCTTGTTTCCGCGTAGCCGCTTGTTGCGTTTGTTATACCGCGTCTCGGCATGTCAGTTGAAACGCGCTAATTCTGTTGAGTTTATTCATTATTAAACAGGTATTGTGAATTAAGCGATTGAACATGCTAAAATAGAAGCTTAAATATTTAATCGTATATGCAGCATGCGTTATTCCATATTTGAGACTTGCTAGATTTCTGTGAATATATTCCGTTGATGCTAGACGTGCTTATCAACATGTTTATGAATGAAATAGAAAGATCTTCGCTTCCATTCACAATTATTCTGGCTTGTTTTTTATGTCTATTTTACAACCAGCCATTAACTCAATTGTTATGTAGTAACAGGTAATACTATTGGTTTCCTTACAGGAATTATTGTTAATTGACTCATCGATCGATAGATTGATTCGTTGATCGGTTAACTGATTGATTGATTGATTGATTGATTGATTGATTGATTGATTGACTGATTGATCGTTTGATTGATCAATTGAATCCTAAAAGAGATAGCCCATTGTTACAACCACTTTTATGATAAGAAAGTATTTTTTTTCTACACACAATAAAGTCGTTTTTAGGCCTTGGGTGCGCACGGCCTACAGCAGTTGCTGTTTTGAAATTTTTTAAATCTTAAACACACGGTAGCAACCCCGGGACAAATAGTGCGTTATGATGATGATTATGAACCATTAATTAAATTTATCAAACAAATAACATACTTTTATTTTAGGGCAAAACAAAAATCGATGTAAAGAAAGAACTTGTTCGTGAATACAACCGAACAATAACTGGAAACGAGACAGAATCCTTCCTAAGGGGCATTCAAATCAAGTCGGTCAAAAATGAGACGACAGGGTCTATTTGGAACTATACAACAGTACAAGAATATCGAACATACAAAATGGCAGGGAAAAGGGATACATCTTTCAAACCAAATTTCTTAGGAATAATTGTTTTTTCAATTGCTGTTGGCTTAATTCTCGGTAAAATGGGATCAAATGCTATGGTTGAATTCACAACAACACTCAATGAAGTTGTCATGAAGCTGGTTATTCTTGTTATGTGGTATGCATTTTACTTTCCTGATTTTCCATGTTTTGGGGTTGTTGGATCAATTGATTTGGTTTCCATATGTAGCAAAAACATTTGTGCTTCCCTTTGCTAAAAGTTTGGTAACAATAAGTATATAACTATGACACACCTCTGTGTTTTTATCTGAGAGACTACAATTGATAAGTGAAGCGACGTCACTCTAGACAGACCAACCCACTGACAGACCAACCCTGGTGAAACGATTAGCCTGCCCGGAAACAGTCTGTTCCGGGAAATACCACCTAATGCATTCATTCAACAACATGACTTCTTTTCTAGCCTGCGGCGGACCACCCTGACTTTGCATTTTCACACTTCCTTCACATCTTTGCTAGCTACCTCTTTATCTTTTATATCATTTCACTTAATTGTACTTTAAGTTTCTCTCTCAGTTCATCTTTGTTCCCTTCCCCATTAAAATGATTCTATCAAAACCTTTCCCATCTATTAGGCTTCCCATTTTGAGAAACCCTTTTTATGTCAGTTCATTTTGTTTCCACTTTTACATTGTTTATAGATTTCACGATTCTTTACATATCTTTCGTCTAGGTATTCCCCTATTGGCATTTGGAGTTTGGTGTCAGCCAAATTTGCAGAAATGGCTAACATTGCAGCAACTTTTAAGAGTCTTGGTCTTTTTATTGTCACTGTTGTGACTGCAATTGGACTTCATTCATTGATCATTTTGCCGATAATTTATTTAATCATTGTTCGAAAGAATCCATACAAATTTATGAAGGGACTTTTGGAAGCAATGGCCACTGCATTTGGAACAGACTCGAGGTATTACCTTCTTTTTACCTTTATTTTTATATAACATCACCAGCTAGATGCATTGGCATAATGGGTCTTTTAAGTACTGGAAAACCATTTAGATACAAAACGATGTATTGAAATATCAATCATTGATAATTTTGTAATTTAGAAGTGGCTGATATTTCTTTCAAAAAAAACACGTCAGGGTTTCTAGAGTAAAACTGTTTTTTTTCTAACTGCATGATTGTATTGTGCCATTTTATTTATCAAATTCAAACTAAAACGATTTTGTTGTCAATCCAATTTTAAACCTTATTTCTGGTTTCAATGGTATCATATGTCGTCAAATACTTTAAACCATCATGGAATGAATTTTCATCATTATGCTGCTCTTTTCCAATGTTTGATTGTTGTTTTTCATCGTTTATTCAGTGCGGCGACACTTCCTGTGACCATCCGTTGTCTGGAAGAGCATAATCATATTGATAAAAGAGTGACAAGATTTGTCTTGCCCGTTGGTGCAACAATTAACATGGATGGAACGGCGTTGTATGAAGCAATTGCAGCCATGTTTATTGCCCAAGCAACTGGACACAGTCTCAGTGTTGGGGATATCGTTGCTATTAGGTAATCTTTGATTTATGATTGGTTAAATCAGTAAATCACTGATTAGGAACAATTCAATCAGTTTATCATGCAAGAGCAACTGAAGAGGGTATTGAAGATAGCATTGTAAATTGTTTTCTCATCTTGGTTTGGCAATCTAGTTACGCATACATTGACCCCTAACAATGCTTCAAATGAATTGCATAGAACCCTACAATCTTTCGAATGAATTGCATAGAACCCTACAATCTTTCGAATGAATTGCATAGAACCCTGCAATCTTTCGAATGAATTGCATAGAACCCTACAATCTCGAATGAATTGCATAGAACCCTACAATCTTTCGAATGAATTGCATAGAACCCTGCAATCTTTCTAGTGAATTGCATATGACCCTTTTCGAAATCAGGAATGTAAACCTACATTAAGCGTTCAAATAATGGCTGATAATGTTGCAGTGGCTTATCATTCAGTTTTCCTTTCCCTTTTGCGACGAGTTCTTCCTTATTTTCACCAATCAACATATTATCATTACACTCTTGTTTTGCAATGACGCAGATAAATGTACTGTTGCCATGCAATCAACATTCTCAGACCAAGCAGTTTTATTTCTTAGCAACCTTTTTTAGTTCTTTCATTTTTCTCTTCTCGAGACAACGCCATTGATGCTTATTATATTTTTCTTCTTTGGTTTGTTTATCAGCTCTGCGGAAATTGTTCATAATATTTGTGTCTCTGAGTTTGCTCTCATTTTCCCAAGGGGGAAAAGATTATAATGAATTCAAATCTTGTATTTGCCTGGTCAACCATGAAACAGAAATTTCTTTCTTCCACCTTTCTTCGTAGGTTGTATTAATCTATTACAGAATTTATTTGATAAAAGGAATGAAGTATCTTAATGAGTTATAAATATATATTGGAATGGGTGTTATTTTTTTACAATAAAACGATTCTTTTGTTTGTACAGTATTACGTCAACTTTGGCCTCGGTTGGAGCAGCAGCAGTACCTCATGCAGGCCTCGTAACCATGCTTATCGTCTTGGATACAGTTGGTTTGCCTACTGATTATATTGGTGTCATCTATTCCGTGGACTGGTTTCTGTAAGTATTTTTGTTTTCGTTTCAATTATCTTCATAGTACTTTGGTTTTATGGATGTGTAGCCAGGCAGAGTCTCTTAGCTATGTTTCTTATTAAAGTGACATTCAACTTGAAAACAGCCTTGTCAAGTTCTTTTCCATTTTTTTCATCTATGTTTTGGTCACAAGCAACGTGACTCGGTATGATCAATGTACGAGACCATAAGCAATGCCTTGAAAAAAGTAGGCCTTCCCTTGAAAAAAGTCCAAGCCTTGGGGATCAGATAATCTCGATTGAAGCAAGGTTTCATGTCTCTTCATGTGTTATTTAGAGCAGTGTATAAATATAAATGATCCCCTCCCTTCCATTGCAATACGGTTGCGTTTTTAGAATTAATTACATCATGTGGTGTTTATTACACTTATTTATTGTCAAAAAACATCTTGCAAATGTTCTTATTAAGGAACCATATTTGTACTTAATCACATTTTTAGATTTACAATTCGTTGAAGGTTTTTTTGATTTTGAACCACGTTAGAGCAGGATTATTTCCCATTGACTTTTAATTTTTAAAATTGAAATTTCTATTCCTCTATTTTTCATTCTTCTATTTTCTAATTCGCAATTTTCTACCTTGAAAGGGATCGATGCAGAACCATGGCCAATGTTATGGGAGATTCAATTGGTGCAGGAATTGTGCATCATCTTTCTCAACAAGAGTTGGTTAGATATGATGACCCTGAATCACCTGACAACACTTATGAACTTCGGCAAGCACCAATCACCGAATCCCGACAAGTGTAAGTTTAATCAGTCCGATTTAATTCTAGCACCGTTGTAACGGTACCGATTTTATCATGCCGATTTATAAGTTATCTATATAAAGGTTGCAGGTTATTTGTATTTTTCACTTTAAGGAAATTTCTACATCTCGTTTTAGTGTGCATTTCCATAGGAAATTAAATCCCTTGAAAAGCTGCAATCCATGATCGCATCAAGTCGAATTATGATCACATGCATAACGATTGTGGTCACATGATTCTATAATTTGATCTCATGACCAATCATTGCTATTATCCCATGAATGCAATAATTTCTGAAACATCTACAAGAGTACTAGCAACTGGGTAAAGGATTAGCCCTAAGAAATAACAGATCAGTTGGGTGTGTAATTATTTCAAAGCCCACCATTAGAGTCGTTTCGAGGATGTTTTTTTGCTGCAGATTGTGAGACAGTTCTGCCATTGTTATAAAAAACGAACTGGAATTGTAGAAACTAATCTTTAAGATCGACTGGACTGAAATTATATTCTTGTTTGATTTCATCATGGTATTGCACTGAAAAGGGATGATATCTTATCTGTTGCACGATTTTCCTTCTCAGCATGCAATTTTATCAATAGAAGAAAGCCAATAATATAAATCCATCATCATCAATCAATCATCATCAATCAATCATCATCAATCAATCAATCATCAATGATCATCAGACATCATATTTCTTCGGATAATTCCTCATTCATTTTTCATATAATATTTACTGTAAATAAATTTGACATCAACTTGTCCATCCAATTTTCATTTTCCGTTCTCCCAACACCCCAACCGACAGCACCATCCCAACCAACCCTACTCACAATAACCGATACTGCTTCTTTATTCGATAACTTTGCATGCTTTGAGCATATTGTTTTTTATATTTACATGTTTTTGCATGACGCAAGCTGCTGTTCGATTTTTAGCATCATTAGAATATTCATTCACTTCTTTTCTAATTTCGTTTCTTTCGAAACATCTTTTGATTCTTGTCTTAAATTCAGCTTCAAAATAATTACTGTTATTAAGAATTTTCTTTCATTTTGGCCTAATGCGGAAACATCCATTAAACGGCCATATTTGCAAAGTGCAATCCAGTCTCACCTCTAAAGAAAACTGCGGTGAACATAACAGTAATTATTTCTTTTGCAAAATTTCTTCTTGTTTGTCATAAACATTTCACGTCTATTAGATAGATATAAGATATTTACTTTTACTTCAATGCGTTTCATGTAATTGCAATTCACTTCAGTACACCATCACTGTAAATTGTGATTCACTTTAGTATTTTAAATGTAAGAGAGTGTTCTTCGTATCAACAACATACAGTTGTATATAATCATCATAACTATCATTACGTCACTTATCTACATAGTTTAGAGTGTGTTAGTAGCGATGCCTCCTTAAGATCATTTCCTACAATCCTCTCAAGCATCATTTAACCACCATTTTAGAAGGTTCACAGGTGCAATATGTTATTTGGGTTATCAGCCATCAATTATTCTTTTTAAGATAAAATTTTGAAAAACTTAAAATATCCCCAAATTTTTTGTCAAGTTTAGAGTTAATTATCAAAATTGTGAAATGAATCCCCCACCAAGAGATACTTTCTGATGGTCTAAAAGGATTCCAACTCCACATGAAGATGTATCTGTGATTAGGCATCGAAATTTCATAATTAGATGTTTACTTTTCTTCCAAAATTAATTAGTTACCAAGGTAATGTTCCCTTCCCAATTGCATCAGGGCCTAGCTATGTGCATTTTCTTGATGCAATTTCGTCACAATTTTGAGCAGCACTATCTGTAACGTTTTAGGATGAATAACAACAAGGCCCTCACTTAACTTTGAATATGAAATTTAAGTCCTCATTGTTAATGTTTTTGTTAGGTATAAACGAATTCATAAATTAATTAAATATTATTGACATGTCGTAATTAAATTTGAATTTAACGTCATCATCATCATCATGGCCGTTTCGTATTTTGGTTTGAAAAGTAGTAAATTAACATCCGTCAAACGTTATTTATCTTTTTTAAAATATGTACATTTATTGCATAATTATTGCATGAAATATACATAAATTATTGAAGTTTAAGCTGGTAATTTAGCTGCATAACACTAATTGTGCACCCGCTTCTTAAGATTTGTTCACCATTAGTCACGGTTTAGGTAAATTAGGAATTCCATGTTAACTGGGATGGAAGACTAGATTCTCTTGCTTCTGTTGTATGACAATCTATTCCAGGACTACCTAACAGCTGCATTGGTCCTTAGAACCCAACTTATAATCGAACAGTGTCATATCTCTCAAGTCTGTTTTCATTGCTGTTTAGGCCTTCTCCCCATCTCCCTATTGTCACCTATCTTCGGTTTCTTTCGATTGCAATCATTTGCACTTGAAATTCATGTTTAGGTAGATTGGTTAAACGGCTATCGTGCAAATTATAGATACAGTTTGATGATATTTCTGATGATATCCTTGTCATACTTCAGAAGCAAGGGAATTTTCACATCTAATTTCCAAACGAACAGTTTAATGCATCTTTAGTTTTTAATTCATTAACACAATTTAGTTCACTGTTTCAATAGAGTAGTTTTTCCTAATATTTTTTGAATAAGCATTGCATTAACCTTGATGATACTTGATAGAATATTTGATATCCATAGCTTTGGATTTTATTTTAATAAATTGACGACCATGTCATGTATCAAATAGATAAATTTTGGTTATTGACACCTTCAACCCCCGTCTTTATTGGTTAATGCAATGCTATTATTTAGATTGGCACTGGAGTGTGCTCATCTTTGCAGGAGGGTCAATCAGTGAAATGAGCCTGATGGATCGTCACCATTCTGGTGCTTACCAATTACACCGAGAAAGGTTTCGAATTTGAAAAAAATTCGAAATTTGTCGTTAATTTAGTTTGACAAGCATGCCTTGAAAGTTGCTACTCATCATAGCCGTGCAGCGGAGAAAGCTGTACTCGTAATGGAGGGGGGAGCATGCCTTGAAAGTTGCTGCCCATGATAATTGTTCAGCGGAGAAAACTGTCTTCGTAATGGAGGGGGGGCATGCCTTGAAAGTTGCAGCCCATGATAATTGTTCAGCGGAGAAAGCTGTTCGCTTAAGGTGCTTTTCATTTTCAACAGTTGATATCCGGCTAGACCGGTTTCGCTTGATAATGTTATTTTAAGTTTAACAGTGAAGAAAGAAGTTAGAATTTCACATAGTTAATAAGTATTGTTTTAGGATGGACCTATTAAGTTAGGTTAGTTAGTTCACTAATGTATTTAAGTTCAACTTTTGAGAATTAATATTATTAATATTACACTAATAAAAAAAGTGCTTATTTGCTGCGTTTCAGTGTATATAGCTTAACATTAACGAATGTTTTAAAGTGTTCTTGTACAAATACATGATTGAGAAGCACATAATGTCACTGATCACCCTGTATTTCGTGAAGAAAATTGCAATTAGTGCCCGCTATTTTATCCTCAATGTAATATTTATTACTTAATTTCTTCTTTATACCACACTTAGACTCTACCTAAGCGTTTTGTTTCCCAAATACCAAAGATTTCACTACATAGTCTATCATAAACGCTTTTTCTCTGCGCAACCATTTTTTCTGCACAGCAAATATGACGTGTTCGGCAACACTGCATCTAATTTTTTTTTGCAGCCTCATCCATTTTCCAAAGTGCTGTCTATGCTCTTTCCTTAGCTTAACTCGTAATTCTTTAGAATGGGCACATTCCTTGATGAAACAGAAACCAAATGAAAATCCACTGTCTTGAAATCTGAACTTAAGAAATTCAGGGTCACTTATGTAAAAGAGCACTGATTTGTTTTTTCAATTATTCTTGTATTTAAGAAGGTTAATTCATTTGTTATTAAAAGGGTTTGTTTATGTAAATGTTTAAACTAAGGTTGTTAGGACATGAAATTTGTATGCCGTTTGAATTACACAATTAAAAAGGAATGGAATTATTGTTATCTATCTTTGACGCATCTTTACCTGGGTATCCATAGATCACTTGGGGGCATTTAATTATGAAAGGGTAATTTATTTTGATAATTAACGCAAATGGGTTTTTATCATCATGGTGTTAGATTTAACATATTTTGACTCTACCTAATCAACAATTTACAAGTTTGATCTTTGTATGAAAAACTTAGAAAGATGTGTTGTTAAACTGAAATACCCAACGAAAATTTGTTTTGGATTTCCCATTATGACGTAACAACCCATAATGCTTTGTGGAAGCAATACCTATTTCCCACAATGCTTTTGAGTCATTTGATTTTGCCACCAAAATGGCCGGAGCTCGTGTAAGAAGGTGAGTCAGAATTATTATCGTTTTAAATGATAATTTACTAATAATGTGAACAATTTTTAACATCCAGAGGTTTCAAACTATGTTGGGGAACATATTAATGGTTTTGAAAGCAACGGTTTGTTAAGGTAAGGTAATCATCGGGAAGTCGATAACGTTATGAAGGGCGTTAGGCCCTATATACATGAAGATTTTTCAACGCACCCCAACTCAAATATCCGGTTTCGGCCGCATTCCTGAAAACTATGTATGATTGAGCTTGAAAGAATTATCTTTGAACGAATTTACTCAACTTGTAGTTTTATCCTGCTCTTTACAGACGATAAAAATTCTAATTTGTTCATCATATAGTTTTGCTTAATTAATCAATATAAAATATGCTGTAACCTGTAATTGGCGATTTTTACAAGACGGGAAGGGAACAACCCCTCGCAATCTACGGAGCCTGCCTTTTCTCAACCAGGATATCGTCAATATTTTTATATGAATGTTATTTTCATTTTAAAACAAGCAAGCGTCATAAAATTGTTTGATGTCGATATCAGTCCTTTTGACAATAGTTCAATTATGATGAATAATATTCATCTTTTTTAATCACTACTTTGATCATAAATATAATTAGATTTGGTTTTGCAATTAAAAGGAAATGTTATTTATAAATTCGGTTTTAATAATCTTAGCAAATAAACCAAACTTTTATCTCAGCTTATTTCATGGTGATGAAGCATACCCACTGGCTTCCACTTGCAAATCCAAATAGCGAGGAAAGAAGAGAAATAGAAATTCTAATAGAATTAAAATATATGCGAGCATTATATTTGAATTGATCTTTTAATTATCGTTTTGGGTAAACATCCAGTTTCTTTGACCAATTTTAATCCAAGATAAATGAATATTAGGTATTTTATCCGCATTCAATTCATTTTACCTCTTACGTCACATCTTCAAAACTATTATCCCAGCTGTTTTTCGTTTACTTTAGTTTTCAATACTTTCTACTATATTCTGTGACCATTTATTACATTTAGCTTGATACTGTATCCTTGTTTACTCACATCTTATTGTAAGGGTCAGTTTCATTTCAATTTCACTTTTAATCCAATTTTCTTTTGTCAAGCGCATCCTTACTTAATTTCATCTAATGCGTTTGCAATCCATATATCATCCACCCCCCTGCAAGGACCTTTCTATGCCGAAGACATTCACAATACAATAGGAGGGGGGCAAGGCTAATATAGGACAATACATTCTGATTAGGCTCAAATCGAGTAACGATTGATTACATAGTTTACTGTAGCCGCTTCAATGGTTCAATTTTCAAATTCAACTTTTGTGAAGAGAATCTGCCCGTCCCGTCTTGGCATCTGGTAATTGAAAAAAGCGAGAGAGCATGCATTGATTGCAAGGAACTCCTACAATATAAAGGGGGGTAGCGAAGGTAGCAGGGGCGATTGCTTCTCATAATCTCAGCAAAGAAGCCTTACTCTTGTATTACGTCACTTTTTTGTCTTATTTTTCGCTCCCCCCCCCCCCGCCTTGTAGCGCAGGAAGCTTCCATTTTGATCACAGCACATTTGAAGTATTTTATTACGGTATTCTTATTTGATGCTGGTGGCGTCCCAATTATAATACTTGTGAAAATAAAAACCTAACAACCCAAGAACACAAAATAGTTTATAGAATTTTTGAAAATGCCGACACACCTTTGAAGTACATTTGAAGTAATTTATATTGCCGGTTCTTATTTGATGTTTGTGGTGGGGAAAATTAAATGCTTGTGAAAAAAACCCAGCGCAAAAGAAGAAAACAAAATAGTTGAATATGATGCCGATGTTGAATGAGTGAACTATGCCAAAACATGATTGGCATAATTACCAGCATTTTAATGATCGTTTCAAATATATAGCGATTTGCATGATTACTTTAAGGTTCATTTGAATTTAATCAACAAGGACATTTTTTTCAATATCATTTACAATCAACCGTTTTTTAGGCTGTGAAAATGGATGAATTTGATATTAAAGATCATGGAATTGAAAGATTGTGGTGAATGCAATTTGATGAAGATGTCTTGAAAATGCCACCATTGCAAAGCAAAAGGTTGGTATTTACATTTTAATGTTGAGTACCTTTCGAATATCAATTTGAAAGATCAATAGATTTAGAGAAACCTAAGGGTCGCAGAAACAATTGGTCCGTGCCAGTGAAAGGAAATAGATATTCTGGTGACATACTGACCATGTACCACGCGTAGACTGCACTAAGATCAGGTCTGATTTTGGCAAAATGACCGAAGAACAAACATTTGAAGCATTTCAAACAAGGCATATCTTACATTCCCCTTTCATGCTGCAGGCCCTGTTACCTGCCTTATTTTGCCTTTTTTGTATAAGTGTTGAAACTAATTTCACAGAAGCCAGTGTTACTTATTCTACTACGTCGGTATCGTTGCATTCCTCTGCCAATCGTATCCCAAGCTGTTAACTCAAAAACTCATTCTTTAATTCTATAAAGCTGCAAGGTTTCAATGCTTTTAATGAATTTACTTTAAAAACCACTATCAGACGAGAGCAGATCAAAACAATATTGCTTATCTTTTTTTCAATTACATCAGGTCGTCCACATGTTTATTAACTTCTTGGTTTCTATTATTTCTTTTGTTTCAAAGAAGGTTCATTGAACACTGATTGAATTTCGAAAACAATCAATTTAAAAGAAACTAATTATATTTCATGATATTTCATGAATTAATTATGAATATTTTTCCAACTCAAACTGAGTCAATTTTCTACGAATCGATAAATTAAAATACAATATTGCATTTTCCAATGTCAAAAATGTCATTCTCAGAATGTCTATTGAGAGCTAAAATATTACGACAGTGCAATAATTGAATCATCTGCAAGAGATTTGATAAGGGATTGGCCACCTCAAACAATTCTAGCAACGCAACTCAATAAGTTAAACATTAATTAACGATGACTGCCAACACTGAAGATGAATCCTGATAGCAATCATATGCCACTTCCAAATCATGTCCCATTCTTTTGAATTCTTCTGTCCATCCAATGCTCGAACTGCCCCCTTGGCAATGACATTGCAATTAACGTACACTATGTGGCTATTTAGCTGAATATAGACCCTCATGTACAGTCAAATAAAATTAACATATGGAAAACAAATGTGCGAATGTGCAGGGCATTAACTTATACACTAAAATGTATTTACTTGATGATAGAAAATAAATTGTGGAAGTTATTGTTCCACAAGGCAAGATGCTAGAAAGTAGAATTATTAAGAGAGAATTAATCTATGAAAATAGAGCATGATAAGGAAAGATCATATGATTCATGGCACAGTTAAACAACCTAACACATACGGGGGATTCCATTTATTGTTTATGATGGTTGCTATGCTTCATTCTAATCATTCATACTGATATACTTTGTCAGTTTTATATTCAATGTATTTTCCTGAAACAAGCTACCTGCATTGTAGGAATAACATTTGCACGCGAATAACAATGCTACCTTTATGCGTTAGTATCACATTGAGCAGGTGCCCGAGTCTTTAATTTAAAAGGCCAAACTTAAATGAATGTTCTGCGGTTAAGCATCATCTGTTTCAGCATTTTTAATGTGTTTTAGCATCACCCTGTGTGTGATCTTATCGAAGAGCAGCGGGTTGCTTAAACGAAATACTTTTTGCAGAAGGCGAATTTGTAAATATCGCATTAAGGTTGAGGCGTTGATGAATAAAACATTGGTGCACACCTGTTTATTGTCGTTGCACCTGTATTAAGATGAGATCATCAATGAATATTTGACATTTCATTTTTAAATCAACGGATCTATCATTTGCTCAGTGTTAGCATTGATTATACGCAGATTGAGACCGTGTGTATTTGAAGGGAGACCTTGCAATAATCTATGATGCGCAAAATGAAGCTTTAAGGCAATGAATGTTTTGATAAGGACTGCAATCCGAAAGGTATTTATTCTTATTATGTTTAGAAACTGATTGCAATGTGACGTGTCATTCATAATTTTAAGACGTCATAATTCGAAGCATACTCGACTATGAAGCATTTGTTACTTCATTCATGTTGTTTTCTCATTATTAGTGTTTTACATCGATTGTGTGTTGTATGATGCAACATTACATTGTGTAATCTATGCATCTAAATATCACTGTTTTAAGAACGTATGGTAGTGTAACTTCTTGTTATATTCGCGATGGATAATCAGACGTCTGGTTCGACCCTTCATAACACTGTGTCTAGTAATGTCAATCACGATTATGAAACTCACGTTTCATGATACCATGCAGTATTGTACACCACTGTGTATAATAATTATACTTACTGCATTATACATGTGAATGTAGATTTTGCACACCTCTCTTCCAATTTATTTGTTTTTTCCATCAACTATAAACCTTTTATCATTCCGTCTCCTTCAAAAATCCTATTATTAGTTTTGCTTTTTTGAAAAAATTGTTGGTCAAAGCAAGCACGTTTTCTTTCTTTGATATCAGTAATATTATGTCTTTATTTTTATCAACATTTTGCAAGCTTGATAAATCAATGAATGAATTAATAAACTTAATTTGTTGATCAGGATGCCTTTCAGTTGCTTTTCAAAATTTTATATTTAATCTTATTTATTTAATTCAATTTGATTTTCAAGCAGCTCGTAAACGCTCGTTTTTAAGTGCATTCAACAGCAGCAACACCATTCTTATGAACAGAACTTGATCATCATAACATCAACATAAACAATGATTTATTTCAGTCTAAATCGATCTTGTCGTCATAGGAGTGAGCATTAGACTGGAAATTAGCATCTTAAATAGTCAAGGGTTTTCCAATGATCACATTATAAGGATTACATGAAAATGATAATGATCACATGATTAGTGACACTCAGCTATTCAACCCACATAAGTTTATCAAAACTATCATTGACCAAATATCAAAATATCTAAGCTCGTATTAAAAGGTTTTTCATGATGTTTTTCTTCATCATTAGTTTGTTTATGTTAATTTGATCGGTACAATTATCGACTCGTCCAAATTGGTATAGTAACGGTTTCATGTTTTTGTCACGCGCATTTTAGGTCCATTAATGACCAAAGAGTTAAGAAACTACCTAATTACCATACTGCATGGTTAGAACATAAGCATTGACGTTTTCATCAGGAGTCCATTTTGGTTTCAACCAGTTGTTTCGTTGGCAACAATTCTCCTGTTTCTTGTGCCAGCACAGATCAGTTTTATGCACAACGGTCTCTGCATAAATTGACCTTTCATTTTTACAAAACCTGGAATTAATTTAGTCTGGTTAGGATCATGAGAATTGAATTGAATTGAATTGAATTGAAAGAATAAAATTCTTGCAAATTTAGAGAACAGTTGAAAGAAGCAGACTTAACTTAATTAATTTCATCCTAGCGACATAAAGTCGTTTGAATTTGAATTAAGAAATTGGATTGTCTGATGATAGTCACGTTACCATTAAGTTAATCTTCATGATAATACTCCTAAAAAGCCTTGCTATTAATTATTGATTAAGTTAATTTTCTTCTTATATTCATCAGGCATTCTTTAACAAAAGTCTAAAGCACGATTAATATCTATTGTCTTTTTTAACTTTAAAACTCTTCTATTAACTACATTTTATTTATTCAAATGAGTTTCATGAGCGCTTTGAACGATTTCATTATCATTTTACTTTAGGAACGAAAGGTCAAAATCATGAAATAAATGAAATTTCTATTTAATATGAGAATGAGACTTAAAATCGATTCTTCATCATCCTCACTCGTGCCTCTAGGCCTATACAAAAATGGTGGATCCTCTTAAGAGACCAGAATGTTATAGCCAGGTGATATGGAAAGCTATTGATAATCAATCGTGGTTATGATGATAATTATATTTTGATGATTTTAACTTTGAGGTGGATATTTTATGCAACTTTTTCTTACTCTTATTTAAACAGAACAATTTGGATGAAGCAGTCAAGCAATGCAAGCCAAAGAGTAAGATTCCCTTTCGAATCCTTCTATTGTCTTTAATATTTGCTGCGTTTGGCATCCATTTGTGCTTGTATAATTGCACCTCAAACTGGAAACCTAAACTCAGCCCCTCTCCAATGATTGTGCTTTAAGCTATATTCGGCAAGCATGCGCGAGATGGAATGAATTGATGTCGATGCAACAAGGAAATTGAAAATGAAGTTGAAAGATTTGTTTCGAAAAAAAGATGTCGTGAACTTAAGAGATACAACGAATGTCAGAGAAAAAGAATTAATAAGAAAAATTTCCCGAGTTGGTCATATTCGGTTAAAATTGACAGCAAAAAGTAAATTTAGAATATTGGAAAACGTGGCCGCCATTCCACCAACGATTTCATTTGAATTGGTGGATTATCCTGGTCATGTGATGAGAGCAAGAAGTTTGGAATTATTTGGAGAGAAGAAGAGAGACGATGAAAACTTTGGTATGTGCAATATTCATTTCATCTATTCTTTATCAATATTTTTAGGAGCTAAATGATTTTCAAAATTGTTCAAAATAATTTGCTCAAAAGATGAATCTAAATATAATTGCAAATACCAGTCCTTGCAAGCATAACCAGTTGTTGAATAACTGCATCAAATATTGATCAGTTTTCATTTCCAAACCGCTATTTGGCATAACTTTTCAAACTCGGTATTCCTTCTGCTTATCTTGTTTGATCCACGTTTAGGTCTTCAATAATATTCTTTTTATTTCTTTTCTTATCTTATTTCCAACTTTGTTTTATCCAAGTTTTGTTCTTCAATGATATTCTTTCCATTACAGTTAACAATAGTTCATTTTTCAAAATGCAAAATTTATGGTTCGATGGATTCACGTCGTTCGAAAGCACAATGACTGCCGGCCATTACATTCGCCTTCATGGCAATGATCTAATTCTTGGAAGATACGACGGAAGTAAGGCTTTCAAAGAAGAGTGCAGTTTCAAGATGACTAAGAATGGCCAAACACTTGGTAAGAATATACCTTCATTTAGAAATTGGATTAAAATGTTGCCCTTATTTGAAGTGAAAAGTGCAATCAAATAAAAGAAAATCGTTAGAAAAATGATCCAAGACTGCTGATTACATTTAGAAATTAAGACTTTAGGTGTTAAAAAGTACGAACCACAACTAAGGCAAATGTGAAAAGAGAACGGCAATTCTTGAGTCCAAGAATTGCTCCTCTTTAATCAAATAACGTGAATGTAAACGAAGTTAGAAACACGAAATTAAGCAAGCAGATTAATTTTAGCTGTTATTCACATCATTGAAAATTAAAACGTCACAAGGATGATTGGAACACCCAAAACTAGGAAGCAATCACCAAATAAAATAGAAGAAAAGAATTCCATCCTATTGAAGTTTTCTGATTGATGAATTCTTTAATTTTTTGGTTTTAGATCAAGAATGTACATTTAAAAACAATTGGATTACAAACGAAACTGGCATTGGTTTGATGCTTCGCAACGAACCAAATGAAAGAAAACTCAAAGATTCCAAAATACTTTTAGTTCCTGAAGACATGAACAAATTCCCAGGCCTAAGTCCTGTTACCAATACTCGACGGAAACAGTCTGCGACCAGGAAGTCGAGCGAAGCATCAAGAAGCAAGAAGCTAGTTACGTTTAACAAAACAGATCTCATTTTTGAAAGTGAACCAGCCAGTTGGAGAAATGGATTTAAAAGTTCAGAATTTGAGAATTCTATGCTGAATGTTGTGAAAGAAATTAATGAGAAAGATTCGAGCAGTTGTGAAGGATCGACAGTAAGTTCAGAATTGCTTGAAATTGATGGCAAAAAGGATTTGATGGTTGAACAAGATGGTGAACAAGATTGGATGCAAAGCACTTTCAATGAAGAGGAAAGTGTGCAGAAGGATGACAAGAATTTTGTAAATGGTTTTAATCAATCGGAGCCGAGATGCCGAAAAAAAGGAGAAATGAGATTTGGAAATGATTTCTTAAAAGAAGTTATAAATGAAAGTGATGAAACAAATGAAATTGAATTGAATCCAATTGGGAATGGCAGTTATCTTGTTACATCAAAGGTTGATGTTCATCATCGCAGTGATTATGATTGCAATGATTTGAACGATTTCAATGATTCCAGGGATTTCAATAATCATGATCATCATGAAGATGATTCCAGTGATAAAGGCTCAACTGACGTGGAATTTGATGGAAACATTTTAAGAGATTATTCAATGAATTTAAAAACAGATAAAAAATCATACACGTGGAATGTAAGCTTAGATGGACATTTGAACGAATATTCTTCTTCTTCAAATCATTTGATTAAAAACACGGAAATGATGATTAATCGAAAACTTAACGGAATCAACCTTGAAGATGAGAGTGATGAAATTTACGATGCAAGTAAAAAGCATCATGGGTATTGTATTTGTTGCCATGACATTGACATGGTGACAGCCAATAGTAGAGTGTTTTATCCTTCAAGTTTGCATGAAAGTACTTGTGGGAATGTGGAGGAGGAGACAATGAATTATTTCCGTTTTGAAACTGAGGATAATGAATTCAACACAAGGTTTGCGACTAATGGAAACAGTTCATTGGGTTATACGGAATCACGTGACAGTTTTCGATCCCAGGATAATGTCGACAGGGGTATCAAATTTAGCGAGCCTCGGTTTGATAGTGAGGCTAGCATGGAATGGAAGCAAAGGGAATTGAGAGACCAAGAAGTTGCTGTATCACTGGATACATTGTATGATGCTCAAGATGAAGTTCTTCTTGTATGCCTTCCAGATGAACCTCTGTCAAACGACGTAAGAAAAGGAAAAATACCGAATATGAGGCTACCATTCAATGATTCGATAGAATCAGAACGAGACCGGTCAGATTCAGGCTTGCCTATGAGCCCCTGCGATGGCGAATTAATAATGAAACGAATGAATCGTAAAAAGAAATATGAAACTTAATTTTTAATAATTTTTATTATCATATGATTCGTTGAAATGGCAAACACCTTTTGATTCTGAAGTTTGATAAACTCGATCAATAATCGGGTCACTTTGATGCTTTTTATCAAGACCAGAGTGCAATTTACGTAATATGCTAATTGAGTTGGTAATTCACCACCTTTCCCTTAATCTCATCCATTTTCTTACTATTTTGCCATTTCAAAACAAAAGCCATTGTGGCAATGTGCCAAAATCAATGCCGTTTACGTTCATGGAATTTCAAAAAATGAGCGACAAAGAGGTAACAGAGGGAGGTATTTTCAAAATAGTTTGCTGGTTGCATAACCATCATATTGCTTTCAACAACTATTCTTGCATAGTGAGAAACATTTCAACATGATTGTCAGTATCTGATCGATGTTGAATAGAACATAATTCATTACTCATGTTTCTGCATAATTTATTCCATAATTTAGCGAATAATTTAAACCATTTGATAGCATGATTAGTAAATGATCAGCCTGATTAATAATCATTCAACATCATTGTAATCCATAACTTAGCTTCCATGTTTATAGTTCCTTATTAAGCAACCAAAGATACTACCTAAATATATTTTTATGAGTTTAAAAGATAGTTTATTGGATAGTATTACCTATCTTCATTTGCAATAGCTATTATTCACCAAAACGTATTCATTTTGCAGATTATATTACACTGTATTAGCCTTTTTGATTTTTAGATCAAATCGAAATGATGAAATCTGGCTGCCTCTCTGTTTCAATCTCTATATAAGTTTGCTGCCTCTCATTACAGCTACTGTCTCTACCAGCATGCATGGGCAAGATTTGTTTTCTGTATTAGCAATTTGTTCATCAAAAACAGTATCTTTGCATTCACTAGAATGTTTCTAAAGGGCTTCAAAAGATATTGAAATAAACTAGATTGACACAAGATCAATTGCATCATAACTTTATTCATATATTAAAATCAGCAAATTTTTCAATTTGACAATCTATGTATGATACCATAATTCATAATCAAACTTCCATCATTAGTTTTAATTTTATTGTTTATTTTCTTCATCCAAGAATCTGTCCTCTGATAAATGAGATAACTTTCTGGTACAATTCCGTTGCTGCTGTAATTCCCTGTGAAACTAGATCTTTCAATTTTGCCTCAACTTTTTGGAGTTGAACACCAAGGAATTTTGCGGTTCTTCTGATTATTGAGCAAGACTGTTGGAAAAAAATATATTCAGGGTTCAATTTCGGATTGTAAACTTGACTGCTTGCAAAAAAACAGTGTTCGCAAATGCTAGTGAAATATTCAATTAAGCAACGCAAGCTATTTCACAACTTACAATTTTCATATATCATTTATTGGACAAATATTCTGGATATAATAGTTTTGTCATTTTTCATAGTCATATATGATATAGTGTGTCAAACGAATGGCCTAATTAGGCTTTTATCCAGTTGGAAGAAGCTTTTCTATCCCTTTTTCATTCTTGTTAGTTGATGATATTTCTACTATTAACTTAACGCCTGGTATATTTCTTAACTCATTTCTGGATCCCATCTCATATCTCATTGTCATTACAACTGTTCAATTTATATTCAACATGTTTTTAATAATTGATAAACTTACGATTGAGGAAAGGTGATCTTCACATTGAATGTTTTCCTTCAAATATTCCTTCACATAAGTATAAACATCTTTAATTTCATTGTATCCTTTTATCAATGCATCTTTCACTGCTTTGTCCACCATCTCCTTCTTCACTTTAAATTTCTGTGCAACACCTTCCAAAAATTGACATGCCTGTATCGATGTTAAAACAATCAAGTTAAAACATCTAGGCTTGATAAAACTGCATCAATGATTGAATTTTGAACACTTTTTAGGTTTACAGAATGCGGATAATTAATGATCAAATGTTTAGTTCAAGTTTGCCAAATCAATATAAATGATAAAAAGTGACGTGAGGTAAGATAAAAAAGAAAGAACTTACAGAGTCAGGTAAGAAATCTTGGCATGTCTTGCTCAAAACTTCATTTTCAAAGAATTCTTTGACACTTTGCACGATACCAGAGGTTGTAAGATATCCTTTCAAAACTGCTTCCCTAACTGCCTTGTCAACCTTTGCTGCGTTCAACTTCAGCTTGGCTGCAATTGCCTTCAAGCTTGTGCAAAGCTGTAAAAAACAAGTTTTGATCATAAGATTTCCCTCAGAAACATCATCTATCTATTTGAAATCCACTCATTTCACCATTTGATGAAACGTGTATATGATTTGAATGGTGCACCAAAAATCACAGATATAAAACAATTATTTATGAGAAAAAGGAATAAGAAAGAAGAAGAAAAAATGATTTTAAATATGTAAATGAAAGTTGTTGACAACACTACTTACATCAGTTGCAAGGACATCTTCACAAGTTTTTGACAAAACCTCATCTTTCAAGAACTTGATGACATTGTTGTAAATTTCTTCTCTATTTTGATATCCTGCAATAACTGCATCTTTTACCATCTCATTCACTTTTTCAATTTTCACTTTCAATTTTCCTGCGATGTCCTTCAATTTGTCACAAACCTGTTCAACAGAGCGATTTTCATTTTTAAAACTGTTAATAAAACTTAAAACATAGATATTGTTATCAAATACGATACTTTTAATAAGTATTTTGATTAAATTTTTATCAGTTTAAGTCCCAAGTAAAAAAGATCGACGTGACGACTTAAAATGCTTTTATTTGGTTCTAAGTTACCATGCCTGAACATCATTCATTCATTGATTGATTCATTGATTCATTGATTCATTCATTGATTCATTGATTCATTCATTGATTAATTCATTTAATGATTTTTCCAACATTTCATTTGTTATTTCAGTTATTCACTCACTTATCCATTGGCTGATTAAATCATTTCTAAGATTACAAATGCAAAACTGAACTTCAATGCCAAGTTTAGCTACCAATAAATGTAATTAAATATATAAAAATTGAAATAGTAAATATCTCACTCTTGGTGCCAAGAAATCTACGCATGTCTTGCTCAGAACCTCCTTTTTCAAGAATTCAACAACTTTGGAATAAATTTCAGTTCCAGTTGTGACACCCTGGACAATCGCTTCACGGACAAATTCTTCAACTTTGGATGCTTGAACTTTCAAAACAGCAGCAATTTGTCTCAATTTCGTGCAAACCTAATCAACCAGAAATATTCTCTTTTCAAATAAACTATTTATTCATCATGCTTTCATTTTTCCAGCTGAAGGAAATAATTGTTTTTATATTTTACTTTTCATAGACCTCTCATTTATGTTGTAAATGCTTGGATTGCAGTTTCATTCGTGCCAAATCCTCTTTTAGGCTTATCAAGTCTTTAACTAGGATTATCAAATCCTTAATCAGGATTGGCAAATCCTGAATCTGGATTCCATCTACTCATACGTCACCTTCAATTAATTGTATTGATACCCGCATCACTTGCAAACCGTACAAAATTAAAACTTATACAAAATACTTACAGCAGGTGACAAGAAGTCTTCGCATGGTCTGTTAATAACTTCATACTTCAAGAACAACCTCACAGAATTCAAAATTTGTGGTGCAGTTACCAATCCTTTAATTGCTGCATCAATGACGGCATCATCAACTTTTGAGATTTGAAGTTTCAATGCTACTGCAATCTCCCTCAGTTTTGCACAAACCTTAATAACAGATTTATATAATCAGTTATTTTCTCAACTGTTTTCATCTAAAATCTTCCTTCGAAAACGATCCCTTATTCAGTAATTATTTCATACAAAGGGCTGCTGATGACGAAAATTCTTCAAAGAAATTGTACTTAAAGGAAATCTCAAAGTGAGATCGTTTCATCCTTGTAATAATCTCCATGATTTTCTCCGATCTATTCTTCCTTTATTAATATTCTCACCGTCAAGATAGAATCCGTTTCTAGGGGATAAAGACTTTCTTATCTAAAGTATAAGAGGGAATTAATCTCTGAAGAAACCTAGCTCTTTCTTATCTTTCTTTAGGAGCTTTTCATCTAAGAAGTTGTAAACGTCCTTAATTAACTAATTCTTCCTTTAATAAACAATCATCATTGCTTAACGCCAGTTGCAATAACTCACTTTGCATGCATCAGATTGCTATTTCAATGAATTCAAATTGCACCTCAGCAAAACGATGCTTGTTTTGAGTTTTGTATTTAGTTCGAATGATTCAAATGCAACTTACGTCTTGTGCAAGAACATCTTCACACTTTTTTGGAAGATCTCTTCGTACAAGTCTGAGTTCTTCGGCTGTTGAATAAACAACAAATGAGAGAAGAAGAATGCTGAGAATGGCCTTCATTTTGACTTGTATCTGTCGGTGAAAAAACATCACATCAATTTATCTCGAAAAAATCTGAAGATAATCAGAAAAAAAGTTGCAAAAACCAATACATGAACAACGTTAATTACAAATTTAAAAAGTTTTATAAATCTACTCACAAGAAAATGCAAGCGTAGGTTTGCTGTTTCATTTTGCACCAGCATTAACTACGGTTGCAAAGTAACTATGGTTTTCTTTACATGAGCATATATTCATGGAGATAAGGTTACTTACCGTGAAAATTCAACACCGCAAACTGTGCACCTTTGAAAGCAAGAATAATGAGGATAGCTTCTAGCCTCTATTTATACGTGAAACAGACCCTTGAACAATGCAGTAATAATATTACAAAATCTACACTAAATACGACCACATTTGCAGTTGTGTCAATTATATTATTTGGCATGCCAATAACATTATGCTATTTAAATGAAGAAGATTTGAACACTTGTGCAAAGTAGCAATTTTTGTCAAGATGTCTTTATGATATTGACTCAGCTACGTGCATTTATGCAATTTTATCTAAATAGATTTGAAGATTGGTAAACTTCTTTCATTTGAGTGCCATACAATTTCTTTAAGATCTCCTTTTCTGTTCAAAGGTCGTGTTCAAAGTTCATTTAGTGCAAAATGTTTTGGTGTTTAAATGGGAATAAAATTAAATTTCATTTTATACCATAATGGTTGAAAAAACAACAAATCTAAATCTAGAAAAGTTACGTTGCCTTTGCAAGGACAGATCCATGGTCGATCCACTGGGCCGGTGTTCTCACTACAGTGTGCTGCAGAAACTCGATGAAAACAAAGATTTCAAAATCACATGTTCTCTATTTTGCGTGACAGACAGTGAAACTCTTGCTTTCGCATAGACCCACTATTTCAGGAATGAATCTAGAAAGGGTTTGCGAGCAGGCTTGTGAAGCTAGAGACACTCCACATTTCACCGTTTGTAACGCATGGTACTTGTATTTTAATTTCAAGTATTGTTACTTTTTGTCAGCCTATTTCCTGTGCTTTATGATATTGCTGCATAATGACCAATATCTTTAGACAACACGTCTTTAACTACTGTCACATTATCTCTTGACAAAAGATCAAGTGAGATATTTATAAAGTATTGTAATCTGCTACAAACTCCATCAAATCAAAATGACCCAGCCTCTGTGCAGCATTCCGCGGAGGTTATGTCCACTTGTTGCTAAAAAAGGGAAGTTTTTGCCGAGCATTTTGCAGTGGCTGGATTCCACAGTGGACATACTCTACCAAATGTCTGGACCCGTCGCTGTGATTGGTTGTAAAAGATTGTTTGCAATATCAGAACTTATACAAACAGTTTTAAAAAGTTTTGAATCAAATAAGCAACACAATCGATTCAAAAGCATTTTAAAAACACTGAGAAATATTCTTAAAATTTGGAAAAAACACTTTGCAAATCATTTCACGTTATAAAGAGTTTCTCTAAAGATTGAAAGGTTAATGTGTTTTTTAGGCGTAGAAGAACAAATTAAAGTATTTTTGCTAAAACAATTTTACACTATCAAAGGCAGATGCTGCTAAAATTTTCTGAAAAAGCAACTGGTGTTGATAATCAGCCATTTGACAATTATATCGCCATACAAGGAATTTCACTTGAATTAAACACCAGTGGTATTTTGACCCTTGTGATACCTTGATGTTCGCCCACCATAATACTTTCATAAATCAATGTTTACCAAACAAATGACATAAAAGTCTGTGGTAATTTTGCATCTTCAATTTGTTTACTTCTTAACTTGCAATTTTCATTAACTGTATAAGCATATTTTGTTATGGCATTCTGGACTCGGCTTTCAAACAACAAGAGTCTAACATAAAAGGTGAGTTTGAGTATTTTACCACCCACTCGATCAATCCCTTTATTTCAACTTTCGTTGAGATGTTTTATTTTATAGCTTGCTCTTTCTTGTCTGAAATGTTTTTTATCTTTTTCATGAGAGCATCAATGTTCATTTTTTTTGTAGAGATGGTTTACATAAAAATTCTGCTGTTATTTGCCACATTTAGAATTTCATATTGCTTAAATAAAGATTGGACTGGTTTGGCAAATAACAGATCAAAAATTCATATAAAAATTGATGTTGATTCAAATAATGATGAGAAAGGAAAAGGGAATCATTTGAATTTATCAAAAGGAAAAATTAAAGAGCTTTATGTAGAAGAAGGTGAAAATGACGATGATGGTGGTGATGATGGTAGAATCAATGGTGATTCCAGCATTAGCATAAGCAGCGGTTCCAAAGAAGGCTTCGATGCAGGAAGAAATAACCAGAAAAAACAACCAAATGATCGGCACACAAAAGATTTAAATGACAAAGGAGCAAATAAATTGAGAAAAGAAAGAAAGAAAGATGGTAAAAATAGCAAAAAGCACAGAATGAAACAGATGAAGGGAAGAAAAATTAAGAAAAAACATGAAAATAAACAGAAAAGGAAAAACTATGAAAATAAGAAAAAAAATCAAGGTGTGAAAAAGAAGAAATTGAAGCAAAAATCCAAAAAGAAAATGGGAGAAAAGCAGAAGTTATCTGATAAATTTAGGAAAAAAGAAAGAAAGAAAGGAAAATTTGTGCCAAATCCAGAAGGAAGACCAAATCCAAAAGATTTGAAAATTCCTCTGACTTTTAACAGAGAAGACATTGGAAATAAAATGAACGGATCTTCTGAGAATGTTAATGATACAATAAAAATAGAAAATGGCACAGAAAATAAAGAAGAAAAATCGAATGAAAATAGACAAACAAATATTAAGGATGCAAACCCAATTATTGAGATGGATGATAATCAAAACAACAACAGCATAAAAGCTGTAAACAAAATACGAGATTTAACAAAACAAATAGTGATAGCAACATTAAAAGAAATGAAAGATATTAAAGATGCGAACAATTCAACAATGAAAATTGACATTAAAAGTGCAAATAATGGTGCGAGCAACCCCATTTTAGAAAGATTGGTTAGTATTGCATTCACATACTGATCAATTACTTTACTTAACTCATAAAGGACTTTTTGTGTAAAACAATTGATGATTTATATAAAAAACAATTGCAAATTATAGAGTTGGTAGCCTTCCAACTCACGGGCAATGTCTCCCATCCCTGGGTGGATAACAGAAATTGGTAAAATATAAGATAAAGTTTGGCTTGATGAACGACTTTTGAATATATAAAAGCAAAATAAAATTATTTTCCCATTAATGATCTCCTTTTAAATCATATTTATTATCATGTTATGTGTTATGCTTCATGTTTTTATAGATGTTTATTTAATCAAGTCATTTGATATTTTAGGGAAAGCATCCTAACTAAATGAATTCTCATGTTGAGAGTGGTTATCAGTTGAGGTATTGGAATCTGTAATGCCATCAATAAACCTGCTCAGCCAATGACGCAATGAAATTGAAAACAATTCGTAGTGAGATAGATGGTGCTTTGCTTTTTGAAAAGAAGAAATAAACTCCACCGTATCAACTCTTGTTGAGATGGACACTGCACTTGATAACTAAAAATTAATCAATAATGATAGTTGATTATTTTGAAACTGACGATTTTATTATGTAGCATTCAGAGAAAGTAAATATAAGAAAAACAAAATTCGATATTCTCATCAAAGATGTTTGATTCTATTTGTAAGATCTAAAAGGAAAAACGGGATAATGCCTGTCTACAAAAATGCCATGTTAAATCAGCCTCGAGATGAATGTTATTATTGGTAGCTATTGTATCCCATTCTTCTCTTTTCGCTTATTACAATATTTTGCTTTTTTGTACAATAATTTGTGCTTCATTCCATTTTTGACATTACATTTAATTTTTTCTGCAGTTTTGCTCAAAATGGTTTACTTATCGATCATTTGAGCTTGCACTGCGAAGGAGAATGCACGTGAGCAGCAATTGGTGTTCGATTGATCTTTAATCAGCAATTGAACTGACCATGAGGGATCCGAATCCGGCCTAGTATTTTCCCATACAATGCTAAAATATAGGGTATTAAATGTTGAGACTAGGGACATCAATAACAGATAAACAAGAGAAATGGTCAGGTTTCAATAAGGGTTTTTAAATCAACCAAAACTGGGGAGCAATATCCAGCATCAATACATTTTATATTCTTTTAAACCTTCTCCTAACTTTAAAGAAAAACGCATCGCTTTAAAACCTGTTATTACGCTCAAAAATAGATCACTTCACATTATCTCTAAATCAAGATTTAAAATTGATTGTAGCAAATTTCTATTATTTTTCGTGGTTATTTCAGAACATGAGCACTTTGCTAGAAAACCAGCAACGAAATGAAAAGTATTTTCGTCCTTTTTTTGATGATATATTAAGGTTGTCATTACTTGGTATGAATGCAAAACCAAAAATTTGGAAACAATTTTATTTATTTTTGGGCCCTTTTAATTGAAATATGAATGTTATCCGGTGTTGCGATTTGAAGGTCACGCGTAACCTGCCGAATCACTCAACTATGTCGATACATGAATTGCGATCAGGTCGTAATTGAAAACGAAGGCCATACCACCAAGGAAGTTTACAGACGCAACCAATATCATATACGTTATCGATAATTTCATTTTAGAAATTTTTACCTTCCGCTCCGCGTAGCGATTAACTAGGCACGTTTTAGAAAGGTATGTTACTTTATTTATTCATATCTTTGTCATTAACTTCATTCTTCGACTAACTTTTCCGATTCCATTAAATGCTGGCGGGCTTAATGCAATCATCATGTTTTAAGTTTTCATGGTTTAGACCATGACTTTGAAATTTTGTGTGTTGTGCTCATGAAGTCCATTTAAACAATAACAGCAAATATTCGCATTTTTGGTTTTTGGGGCTTCAGTTTTGGTGTTAAATATCGTTACTGGAGATAAGATGTTGGGTGAGGGTCTCTGTCCTTAGAAATAATCATATTGATCATCAAAATGTGGAAAGCAAATGGATTTTATAAGCAAAGTTGGATGTATTAAACACTACCATGTAGAACAAAACAATTTAAATTATCACTGTGCTTGGTTTAACATTATATTTTCTATTTTTTGCAATCATTTCTCACGGCCATCGAGCATTGATTTGTAATTACTACTTTTTTACCTGGAATAACTCAAATGAAAACCTATCAACTCTAAAAGGAAAAATATAAGCAAAACATACATAGAAAATATATGAAACATAAACGATAAATTTGTTGCATGTCTAGCGAATGAAGATTAAAATGTTTTCATGCAAATTATTGATTTAAATTGGTTAAGAAATATTTAGACAATATTTGAAATTAAGAATAAAAAGTGGCAGTAATGCTATTGAATTTAAAGCCAATGGTTTTTTAATTGTAAGTTTTATGTTCAATTTTGCAGGTTTCTATGAAACCAGCCTCCACCTCAAAATGAGGACGTTAACTATTATCCTTCTCATATCACTGGCTTTATTGGGTCACGTGACTGCCAAAACAAAGAAAGCAACGAAGAAGGACATCGCAGCGTACAAAGCGGAGCATCAAAAATGGTTGGATTTATACAAATTCAAACCAAATAAAGAAACAGACAAAACAAAGGGAGTGAAGGAACAGGCTGTCCCACAAGCCCCTGTAAATGCTCCTGTGCAGCAGCAAGCACCAGCGCAGCAACAGGCTAATCAACAGAATGTTGCACCAAAGGCGAAAAAAGCAAAGTCTTTTGAACAGAAAAAGAAAGCCAATTCAAAGAAAAAGAAGCCTGAGTAAGTTGTAAACAAGATATAAACAAGTTGTGACTGATTACTTATCTGATTGAGTTAAATTATTAAGATACTGTTTCATTGAATTGAATAGATAGTTTGGACTACAATAGTACAAGCATCTAAGAGTTTATTTGGAGCCCCTTTAGAATGAATAGATGACCTTTGATGACCTTTGATGACCTTTGATCACTTTCTATATCAACATTGACCTTTGGCTGTGTGACATTTAACCTTCAGTTATAAAAATGTTCCTTAATAGTTACAATGAGACTGTTCGTCGTCAAATGCAGCAACTATCTCATGCAACAGAAATGTAATGGTTGCAAAACGCTTTATCTTATGGCTGCCTTTCCTTTTAATATTTGATAGAATTAAATAAAATAGTGAAATGTAATGGTTTGTTTTCAGGTACGTTTGGCAAACAGAGACAGCACCAAACAGCAAAAACTTGAAAGTTCCTTTGACTTTTGCTGATAAAGAGGGCAAAGATCAAACGAATGAACCTCAGAATCCAAAGCAAGCGGCAAAGCCTGATGTGAAAGGACATCAACCAAATTTATCGCCAGCAAAACCATCAAAATCAAAGAAGACTAAAAAAGCAAAGAAAAGAACAAAGAAAGGTACCAAGGTAATACAAAAATTTAGCTGAATTTTATCAGATGTTGTAACCAATTAGCATAATTCATGACTATCAACTGTGTTGCTATTTCAGACCGTGATTTGATTGGTTAGTCCTACTTGCTACTTCATACAGGGAATACAAAAGACAATGTCTATCCTAGTAGCATTACCTGATTAGATACTGCTTACACTTCATGTGAAGTGCTAAAAAGAATAACAGAAGATTCAATCAGGGCTTAGACAATGTTCCATTTATTCAATTGCTGTCTTTGGCTTCATTCAGATGTTTGACATTAAATTTTCCTGCTTACAGAAAGGAGACATTGGCGTCAAAGCATCATCATCAGCTGAAGTAAATCTTGAAGGAAAAGATGAATGCCCACCACCATGTCCACCACCCCCACCACCTCCACCACCACCATGTCCACCTCCACCACCACCTTGCCCACCACCACCACCACCTTGCCCACCACCTCCATGTCCACCACCACCACCACCATGTCCCCCACCACCACCACCACCACCTCCACCACCACCTCCACCACCACCACCACCTCCACCGCCACCATGTCCACCACCACCACCACCATGTCCACCTCCACCACCGCCACCACCACCACCACCACCACCACCGTGCCCACCACCACCACCACCATGCCCACCACCACCACCACCTTGTCCTTGTCCCCCACCATGTCCACCACCCCCACCACCAATGGAAACAACAGAAGTCGAAACACAGGTAACAGACCAGCCCCTTCAATGACCAAAATTGATATCTTATTTCTTTTTATTTGAGTTCATTTTCATTTCTGAAATTCGCCAAATCTATAGACAATAAAGTGATATGCTTTCAATGTTAACGAGTATAGAAAATACATTAAACATGCCTAAACCAAAAACTGACGTCATGCATATTTATTTGCATTTACATTTTTATTGATCCAGCAATCGACTGATTAATGATTGTCTGATTGATTGTCTGATTTATTGTTTGATTTATTTTTGGTGGTTTGACCAGTCGATGATTAATTCATGATTAATTGATTGATTAATCAAATGGCAATCACAGTATGAGCCAAAAATTACGTATTTTTGGAAATATGTTCTGTTTTTTAAAGGATGAAACGAAATTCAAGCTAACTCCCCCCTGCTAACAACATAAAGGGCAATTTGATTGGTTAATTGTTATATGGGATAAATTGATTGGCCAGCCCAAATGTATCCTTGTCAACAGAAAAAAGACAAAGACTGTCCGAAAAAAGATAACTGTCCCCCTGAAAAGGAGAAAAAAGAAGACAAATCGAATGCTTCTGTAAAGGCTGACACTAAAGTGAATGCAGCTGGAAATGGAAAGAAGGGGAATTAATTGACTGAAGGAATGACAGAACCAGGGAACGTGGACTTAGGAGACAAGAGACTGTTGACTGACTGACCATCTAAATGGACAAATGAAAGCTAACATTGTGGATATAGATGACAAATGATTTGACTGTTATTTAATGGACAGATTATTTGACTTTCAATCAAAGACTATTTGAACATTACGAATTATTACAGCAGTAAATAGATTAATAAATATAATAACATGTAACTTAACTAATGAAATATCAATAAATTATCTAAGTAATAACGAAGAACATTTAGTTAAAAAAACTGGTTTTTTGACAGTTTTTTCACGTCAACTGTTAATGTGATAAGGGGTATAGGCAATCCATAACTGACTTACTTTTAAATCTAAGAAAGGGAGAGATGCTAGTCTCGAAATTTTAAAATAATTTTCGTAATTTTCATGACAAAATTAAAGTGATCAGTGAACGCTACCAAAGTTTAATAGCAACTAGTACCATCTGAATTTTCTCAAAAATAAATTTTCTTTTTGGGCCTTTTTTGATCGGAAATGTTGATGAGGCGTCAGCAATCTATTCTCCAAATTATATCCAGAACAATTTTGGTTAACTGCTTTGAATTTCATTTTTGACCTCCTTTAATTTTAAATTTATTGGCAGAACTTCATTTATGCAATAAGGGTTAATCTTATATATCAAGTAGGGCTTTTGATTGAATCCCAAAGCAGAGAGAAATTGGTATTGTAGTATAAGAGTAGAATAGACAAAAACGTTTGAGTGTGTATGTAGCTTATTTCGAGAGAAACTCCTTAAAAATGTAAATGATGAACAATAATTTGTTCATGAAAATGTAGGTTGCAAGTCCGCTTTATAAAGCTGATTCTTAGTTTTTCAGATGGTTTAATATATAAGAAGTATTTTTCTTCAATTTTTCAAAGAAATTTTATATACTATTTTTAATGAAAAGTATGCTAAACATTGAAATATTTTGAATAATCAGGATTTTTTGGAGATAAATTCATTTTAAATGCTAATACTGGTCATCGACTTTTATTATCATAATTATTTGAAAATTGCTTTCTATCAATTCAAAAATTCTGAGTTTTGCATCAGCCTAAACTGCTTAGTGTTGGCATATATTTATTTTTATATTGACGTAGTTAATAGCTGCCTATGAAAATCCATTTAAGATTTTGTAACATTTATTGTCACTACAATAAGTATTATCAGCATCTGAAAGTTATTTATGCTTTTTGTTGTTGTTTGTTCACATGACAGAGTGAAACAACAACCGAAACTGGAACCATGACGAAAACAGCAACAAACACAGGAACAGGAACAACCGCAGGGGCAAGTGGAAAGGCAAGTGGAGGCGGAGGAGCAGGTGGAGGAGCAAGCGGAGGAGCAAGCGGAGGAGCAGGCGGAGGAGCAGGAGCCAGTGCAGGAGGTTTGCGAGTCATTCAACTTCATTCTAGCTAGAATATGATATGATACATTGTAACATTGTAATCAATATATATATCATTTCTTTCATACTAGCTTCAGCTAGCATCTTTAATGATTACACAGCAATAGGCGTAATCACTGTCATCAGCATTATTATTTATTACCCAACTTCTTTCTATATTCTTAACATCATCATTAAATTTAACTTTAACATTTTCACTATTTCTATGGATTGTCTTTTGTTTTATCGAGCATCCTCTGGCATCTGAATTTCGAATAAAAATTGATTTGAAATAATGATGTCAATTCTCAAAAACTAATCTTTGTAGGAGATGCAACTGGAAACGTAGAAGGCAACGCAGGGTCTGAAGGAGGCGCAGGAGCAGAAGGCGCCGGCGCAGCAGGTATGTTCAACATTATTATGTACACTGGATTCAAACATTACTGCAAGCTATTATTGCCAGTTTGAGTAGAAAGTAACCAATAGACAGGACAACGTAGAAAATGTTTTTGCAATGCTTTTGCAGTCTCAAGTGTACATTGAAGGGAAAGGTCACTGATAACAGAACTGGTCCAGTAAGACTGGTTCTGCAAGATTGGCCCATTACAAGGGAGAAAAGGGTTATATACTTTAGTTCTCTTAGATGACCCTTTTGAATACATCGGCCGAGCTATCACGTCAATAAAAACCATTCCTAGATTATAATGATTGCGTTGCATCCCTTTCGTATGACAAAGATTAGCAGCCAAGCCATATAGATAATCAATTAAACTGCTTTGATTTGAATATCAGGAGGTGATAGCAAAGGGAGCGGAGGAGCAGGTGGAGGAGGAGGTGGAGAATCGAAATCGGGTGCGGGAGCAGGAACAAGTGCAGGGTCGAATACAAGCAGTGGGTCGAATACAGAGACATCGACAAGCACAGAATCGTCGATGGGAACAAAGAAGAAGAAAAGGGAAACTGGAAAGAAGAAAAGTGTTGTAAAAGTAGAAGGAGTTGGAAGGTTAGACAACTATTGATATGTATGATCAAAATTGATTGAGTGATTGATTAATTGACTTGACGAGTGATTGATTGATTTAAGAAATGATTGGTTAATAGATTGAATGATCGAATGATTAAATGTTAAGGATGAAATTACTGGCATATCAATAAATTCGATCGATTGATGTATTTATTAACTTGGTATATAAAAAATATATTCCAAATCAAATTTCAATTTAAAATACCTGGCTTGTTCATATAATAGATCTTTGAAAGAACTAAGGTCTTGAATTTTTATGTGTTTGTTCGTTTCAACTGTAATTCTGGCATGTGTCGTTCGCATTTATGTCAGATAAAAATGCTTTTTAATGATTGTTACTTGATACCTCATCATTCAAAATCTCAATAAAAAAGAATCTAATAATCAATTAAAAGAACACTGCTAGTTAACTTTACAAAGTAACAAATTAACAGAAAAAGATTCTTAGTTTGTTTGCTGATTTTTTAATTTATGCACCAGTTCATGTATGTCTTATTTCTTAGTTCCATATCGTCTTTATAAATTAGCTGTTTTATGAAACTTGATAACTGAAAGATAAGTAAAGATAGAAATGGGAAGATAACAACTTCGTGTTCCCTCCAGGTCGCAGAATTAAAGCATTTTACAAAGTCACTCTAAATCTAACCAATCTAGGCAAGCTAACCAATAAACATGACAGAAAATAAAATTATAACTGAATTGGACATAACAATTTTTAGGCGTGACAACCCTGCAAGTTCATGTAATCGAATAATCAATGACAATCCATCAGCACGAAGTGGATATTATTGGGTTCTTACTAAAAACGGAGTACAGCAGGTAGTAAAATGTTAGCAATACTATAGGTAACAGCATCAACCGATTATGGTACCAAGGAGTAAGGGAAGTGCCAGATTTATGAGGACCCTTTACAAACAAATATAAATGAAAAGCGTGACAGAATTAGAATGGCTTTTAGTTACATTTAAATTGAGCTCAAAATTTGTGCGATTGTTCATATCATCATATTTCATTCGATTTATTAATGAGATAATGATGTTATCGAATGCAAAGTCAATAAACTTAAGAACTATCAAAATTACATGAAAATCAACAAATATTCTCTGATGTTAAAAGGTAGAAAGGTTTAAGCAGCATTAACTGAAATCCACAATTTTATGAAACATTAATTTTATCTTATATCAAATAAGTAAGTTATGGAATTTAAAATGAGATTTAATTTATAATTTTATTTTTTTGTAGATCTTCTGCGACATGAGCAGGAAAATGACGTCATGATTGTAAATTGGGAATGCCTAAATAAATTAAAATGAAAAAGAATAACGAATTGAATTAAAAAAAAAAGAATGCACACTTTAGACGGGTTATGCTAATAAAATGTGTAAACAGGCAATGAAAGAGAATTCGATTGAACTATATAAGTTATTGATATTCATGTTTTTTAATATTCATTTATTTTATGTATCTGTTGTATTTGATTGGATCAAAATATTAGTCTCGTTATTTGAATTCTATTTGAATTCTGGTGTTTCTTTTGCAATCATTTCTTCAGAAATAATGAGGAAGAAATTACAACAGATTTATGAATCTATTAAAAATTGGCTGATTTTTGCAAATAGGTAGTGTCTATGATTTTTAAGACATAAAACCTAAATGCCCCTACAATCAGAATATTGGAGCAGTTCTCGCTGCCAAACATCATTCATGATCCAACTTTTCAACAGTTGTAAAAAACTGTTTAATAAATTTATTATAGTTGTTTTTCAACTTTTCAATCCTAAATCTAGAGGGTAAAAACTCCTGAATTAAAATAATCATCGACAAATGATTGCGAACTGCAGTTAATTCTGATTTAGGATATCATGGAGGACAGAGAGGAAAATATTGGGTTTGAGAAAGCTTCACTTCCAGATATCATGAAACGATAATAAAAAAAATAAGCATGCTCTGGATGCTATGGTCAATTCAGAAAATCTTGCCCAAGAATTTTAGGCTGCATCTCTGCCAGTAATGGGTAACAAATACAAAATCAGATTTTTTAGGAGATAGCTAGCTGTGAAAATTAGGGCTGCTTCCAGTAATCTCAATTATACGTGAAATGTTAGCATTAATTTCTTGGTGCAATAGAAATATTTCAAATGCAATAGCAAGATTGAGGCATTGATAGCTATGGGCAGCAGTACCCACTTTTTTTAAATTAGAAAAGAAATCCTGAAAGCTTTAAATTTCAGCCGTAACCAATCATTATAAATATACAATACAATGCCATTATATCTGCTTAAAAGAGAAATTGGCAAATATGATTAGAAGTGAAGCCCACGATTATCAGAGGGTCAAAACCTTTGCCATAAATTGCACCACCATGAAGGAAACAGCTTTATTATGCGCCATTATGGATGAACCTCGTAATGATATTAATCTCCATAAGCGAGGGATTTTCAAAATCGAGTGAAGAGGAACAGGTGAAAATATTTAAATCATTTGAAGTTTATCGCTTGATTAGTTCACTATATACATTTTATACAAGCATTCCTTACTCAATAGTTTAATGCAAACAATCTGGCCGAAGTGGTTCATCAAATGCTTGGCACCCGCGCTGAGGAAGGTAGGCCATTTGTTAGAAAACAAGCTGTCTTTAGGCCTAGCGATACCACCAGTTCAAATGATAAATACAACAATTATAAAAAATAATAAAACAAGTAGGAACTAGCTACGTCTGTTGGAAATATAATTGTTATGATCTATATTTGCAATGGAAAATTCATCATATTTTAGAATACGCCGTTGCATACTGATACAAAATTCCTTTAGCATACGCATTACCCGTTTTTATGATAACCCCTTGCTATTTGCTGTTTGTAAAATTTGGAGTTTATAGTTCTGTTATCTTTTGTTTATTTCGTAAAATAATCTTCAATATTTATTTGTAATAAGTGTTTTGCATTTTCTTTGCATGAAGGTGATATAAGGAATGGTGATATGTTGATGATGATGATGATGTCATTTGCAATAAATCGAATGACAGTTGTCACTGCTGCCATTTTGCTGATGAGTTTATTGCAATCAAATGTATTATCAAAAGTGTCTGGTGAAGCAGCAGTAAAAAGAAGCGACCAATCAAGGTAATTTTCTTTTATCTCTTGCCTTTGTTATTGTGTGGAATTTATTAAATTTCATTTGGCAAAAAGCATCCCATGAAATCATTCTAGTTGTAAGGCAGATGCAATTTTAAAATTCTTTTTCACATTATTAGAACAACAGTATTTTGTAATTTTCAATCCAAAAAAATTATTGTTTGCCTTTCTCATGTGTACCTGCTTTGGATTCTACTGGCTCTGACCTTTATAACAGTTTCAATGTAAACATATCTTGGTTTATTTCATTTTTTATGTGCATTATCTTTAATTCTCTGTATTTGAATGAAAATATTTCATATTTTTGCTGTTTTAAAGTAATGAAGGCCCAGCAGCAAAATGCCAAGATATTTATGAAATGAATAAGAATGCACCAAGTGGCTACTATGACATGCAAATAGGGGATGACATTTTTAAGGTAGGTTCCTTAGTTTTCATTAATTAGAGAATATACAATATATTATGATGAATTATTCTGTGTGGTAACTATGATGTTAAGGCATGACTTTTAGCATTAACAACTTCTTACAAGTTAACGTTGTTGTTTGTAACATACATAGAAAATGCTAAGGAGACTTAAAAAGGATAACATCCAATTACATTTGCTTTTTTAATCTGATTCAGACTCACCAATTTTTCTCTGCTGTTTAACCCATTTGACTTAAAAAAACATTTCGTAAATATCTAAGTCATTATTATGTAATAATGAAATGTGAGTTTCATTGAATATTTATAAATAAATGAATTTGATCTTTGTTTTATTCAGGTTTATTGTTACTTTCATAATCCGCAATCAACTGTCATTCGACAATCAAGTGATATTGATGGTAACCCACAAGAATGGAATGTTTATGAACCAGTTCCAGTTGGAAATGGTGACCCAGAAGGAGCAATGGAAATGCGTTAGTAACCCTTTTACTACCAGTTTAATGGCTGCTTAGAAAAAGCATGGCTTGTATTATATCTTATATTAAACAATCTCTATTATATATTATGATATTGAATTATTTTGTCTGCAATTATGCTACTATAATAGGTCTTTCAACCAGCAGCGACCCTAATACCATTTATATATAAATTGATAGAACTTTAGGGAAAGGTAGATTTATGGGTAAATTGAAAATGGAAGCAAAATTTTTATCAAATTCTTATGTTAGGAAGGAGCACTGCAAAGCCTTATTCAGCTTTAATTTTAGCTGTAACTATTATGAATTGAAAATCATGCAACTTTAAATTTTATCTTGGCATCAATAGTTTTTAAAAATAAAATCCGGTCAGAATAAAGTCAAATGTTTTATTTTGATAATTGAATTAATTTATTTCCTTTTGAATCTGCAGAAATTGAAGAACATGAGATTCCGCCTGGTGCTGGTCCACATTTTACACAACAAATCATAGATGAACAAGAGAAAATGTATTGGAATAAGACCATGACAATTCAAAAATTGATTGATTCAAATAATGAAAGAGAGGCAGAAAAAAAGAAGCAAAAAACACGACAACAGCAACAAAAAGGTATTTAGCATTTGATCTTTCATCGCCATGTCAAGCGATGACGTCCCCATCACTCAGGGAATGATCTAAGAGCCAGTGTATGGTGAAAGCCAGCAGAGAATTGGAAATAAAAGAAATATAATGGATGAAATAAATAAAGAATAATGAAAAGAGCAAGAGGTTATAACATAAATTATATATAAACATGAACACAAATATGGAGATTAGCAGCATTGATGATTAGAATTCTGATAAAAAATGTTAAATATGAAATGGATAATTGTATGTTTGTAAAAATGGAAGGATTTTAAATTCATTTGTAATTCAATTAATTAAATTTATTTTAATCTAAGTTATTCAATGATAAAATCAATTTAGATTCATTTAGATATAAAAGAACATTGTTAGATAAAGAATAAACTTTAATACTAATGCTCCTTCATTAATTGATTAATTTATTTTAATTGCATAAAAGATGTATTCAATTTTCTACATTAGAATAGTCATATTTCATAAAGTAACTCCTTTTCTTAATAATAGGCATGTGCAAATAATTAAATTTGTTAAATCATCCTAAATGATATTCTGAAATTGCCTCTGTTTCATCAAATTCTATTCAATTTTTACGTCTCGACTTTAAGAAGGGCACCTTTTTATTTAAAATTTTCTGATAATCATTTGCATATGCGAACAGAAAATGAAGAAAAACACTTGGAAAGCACATCCATCTTGGCAATATTGTTGAATGATTTAATAACAAATCAGTGACAACCCTTTTAAAACTAAAGATAGTAGCAACAACACCAACACCATGAAATCAAAACCAGTTGCATTATGGGGCTGTTACTATGACAATCTCTCCCGCTATTTCAACCAATGCTCTCTTTGCTTCATTTATTATAATTTTCACGATTTCTCCAATCTTCTGGTAGATCTGTGGCGCCATCCTAGCAACCGCTTCCTTTACTTTTTGCAACATCAACGATGACAATGCGGTCAATTTGCCTTTCACGTATTCCCAAACTAAAATAAGATTAATAACATAATTTCAATTATCAGTTTTATCAACGAGGCAATAAGGAAATGAGTTCCATTGATCCCATTTTAGAAGGAAAACAAATAATATGTCTTTTTTGCTACTAGACGCCATCAACGTTTTTAGGCAGATATCGATGGAGTAATGTCCCTTCATTCATTTGCTGTGTTCATAAGATTTGAAAATCATTATAAAACCGTGAATAAAAGAATACTGCTCTTGCAATTTGATTTTTGGTTTTATAATTTCTTTTAATTCAAATTCAAAATAATAAGCAACCCAGTGTTTGAATAAAATTACGTCAACTTACATTGCTGAAAGTCTCGTTTTCGTGTTTTTGTATCTGATTTGATGATCAAGTTGAACATTGTAAGTGTAACCTCTTTGAATTCAGCCTCTATTTCAGTTTCAACCATTTTGGCATAGTTTTCATTTACTTTTATGCCCAGAACTTTCAAAATATATTCCATATGTTCAGCTGTCAAGATATGAGAAATAACGCAATGAAATAAGCATTAAATAAGGCAATGATTAATAAACATGATAGTTATCAATCATCAAAAATCAAATCAAAATCAGGTATCAAAACTTCAATATGCAATCACCTCTTCAATCAAAGCTTCTTTATTTTAACTTATTTGTGACAATTTTGACCCCTTCATCATAACATCTTTAAATGATGAAAACATTTCCATTTCCTTGTCTGTGATATTAATTACATGATATCTGATTGCAATCATCATTAATCATCAAACATTAATCACATCATCGATCATTCTCACCTTCTTTCACTTGAAGCTTTTTCAAAATCTGAATCACAAACTCCTCAACTTTGTAATTACTTTTGTAGATTTCATTTATGGCTTTCAACGTCAAATTTTTCAATTTTTCAACAGTCTTTTTTAGCATCTTGTTCAATTTCTTGTGAAATTCATTTGGATCTAGAAATAATCATCAAAAACCATTAGGTTATAAAGATTCCTTTCATTTGGATTAGATTTAAACTTCTTTACATCTTAAATTCCATTGTAATTACATTTAATTGTAATAAATTAGCTACCAATATCTTTATTATATTTCACTATGACCAAAACATCTCTACAATATGCTTTTACTTATCAAAAAGCAATTTTTCTCGTTTTTCATTTCAAGATTTCAAATACAAAATCCCGAATATTTTTCTTACCAGAATGGTCCTCATTTACGGCCCGTTCTATGATCTTTGCAATCAATTCCATAACTTCCATTGATGCTACTTCAACTGCCTTCATTGCTTTAGATGATGCATTGTTCCTTGCTTCTTCTGCTTTTGAAAACGTTTCTTCTAATTCTAAAATGAAGACACGTCCAAATGTTTGATTTGTCACTCTGTAATTCGTATAACTAACTCTCAATGTACATAAATGAAAAGTGCTTAGACCCAGAGACAACATCACGATTCTTATTTAAGTAGAAAATATTTTATTAATAGATATTTAAGGACTTTTACCTTTCAAAATTTTTTCAAAATGTTTTTCTTTCATTGGCCGAATCTTCGTAACATTTCTCAGAATTTGAACTGTTTTCGAAAATAATTGAGCATTTTTTGCGGCTGCATTTTCAACTGCATTTGTAATTAATGTCACAGATTTTAATACCATTTGACCCAACTGGTCTTCAAACTTTTTCATGTCATCACACAACTAAAAAGCAAGTTCTTATTTTTTCAACTTCAAATGAAAATTTAGATATTATACAATTGTTAAAAGAACATCAAAACTGATTATTTTGAAACAAGTGAAAAAAAGATAAAATAGTAAGTATCTTACTTTGTTTGGAATTGTTTCGTTGCATCCATTTTGGGCGGACGATGCCGTGCAAATAACAGCAAATAAGAACATGCAAATTGAATATTTCATTCTGAGTTGTGATTCACCAGACACAAACTAGGGAAGGATAAGAAACACAATAATTATATCCGAAAATAAATTCATTTTCATTTGAAGAGATCAGAAAATTCATAGGATATTATTTTTCATATTTTATAAGACCAATCAATAATAGAACTTGATTTCATATAAGTAAAAAATTCTTCCATATTCTTCAGCAAATTTTCAACAAGTTTTTAATGACTGTGCAATCATTTGCATGTTAGTAAAAGAGTTTTAAATTTGTGCACAAACAACGAGAATTTAGAAGAGCAAGAGACGTTAAACTGATGTATCAATTTAGATATGTATCAATAAAAAGATGAGAAACTGAGCAATAATTTACTCACCAACTAAAAATAACAATGCAGCACAAAACTGAAAATGGATGTCAATCGGATCTCTGCCTTTTAATGTTTTTTTTTATTTGAATAATACAAGGAGACTTGAATTTGACATTGATAAAAGTAAAATTTGACGTAAGTAGAAAGTAAAAGAGTTGACAAAGTCCCGTAATAAAGCACATTATAAAACAGAAAGTTGCCACGTTCTAACGAGGAACGACAGTTGAACAAACGAACTTAAATGAACTCATCATCTTTTTCTTACTCATTTTAAGAGGAATCAAAAACTCTTCCAGACAATTGAAATAGAAGCACTATCCAAGCAACTCGTCTCTAAAGTAAAAATTCGTATTTCTAAAGTAATATTGAGGAAAAACATTTCTCATGCTTATGTCTAATGTATCATGTATTGAGCATATAGTTTCATGTGACGATAACGTTTTAAATGATAATTTGTTTATAGTTTCATGGTGTCCTTGATGCCAATGAAACCAATTTGATTTCCAAACAACAAACCATCCCTTCTGTATGAAAAGAATTTGTCTTTGTTACACTGCGTGCACTGGGTTACTTTGTCATAACCAATCAATTCATTTTCATTGAATCTGGTAAAGAAAGATATGTACATTGAATAAAATGAAATAAAATAAAATAGATAAAATAAAATAAATGAAATAAAATAAATATATAAAATAAAATAAGATAAAATGAAATAAAATAGAATAAAATAAAATAAAATAAAATAAGCAATTTAAATGCAAACACCTCTTTCCATCATCAATATTTTTTCGTTCAATTCCAACTTCCTCCAAAAGCATAACAGTTGCTTTCCATAGATCGAGGTAGGCTGTCCCATCTCTATTTTCAATGACACTTTCATCCACACGGCCTACGAAATCCTTTGCTCTTGAATCATCCACATTGTAACAGCAAGCTCCAATTGATGGACCAATGCTAACATGGATGTCTTTAACCTCACATTCAAATCTTTCTTTCATTACTTTTATCACATTCTGTTGAATTCGGTCAATCGTACCTTTCCATCCAGAATGTGCAGCAGCTACAACCTACAACAACAAAAATTGCACATTAATGCCTTTTTACCTAAACCATTGACGGAAGAAGAAACTATTTAAATGTAAAATCATCAATCAAATAAATATGTAAATTATATTAAGTAAAAATAATAACATTACCTTATCTGAATCTGAAAATGATAATAGTGAATTAAAAATATATATGAATTGAATTGAATACCTTTTTCTTGACATCACAAAAGAGAATTGTTTGGCAGTCAGCACCAGGGGCTGCTATGGTAACACCAGGTTTATTGGTTGCTATGGCATCATAAGTGGATGGTTCTTTATCTCCAATGACCCAAACATCAATACCATGAACGGCACTTGCAGACTGCAATAAAAACAGTTGTTAACAAATACACCCCTTTAAATATAGTTAGGTCTATTTGATGCTCAAGTAAATCATCATCATCATCATCATAATCATCATCATCATCATCATCATCATCATCATCATCATCATCATCATCATCATCATCATCATAATCATAAGCATTGTTGACATTTTATGGAATTTTGCACTTTTCTATAATAATTCTTTTTATATAATATTCAAGGTGGCAATACATAATAACTATTTATCTTAGCTTGCTTTTCTATTTTTAAGGAAAAGTCAACAGTTACTATAAATTCTAGTCATAGATGTTTATTATTTTATTTGCTTTGAAATGTTTTTGACAATAAATGGAAGAAACAAAGAATAAAAAATTAGTTACATGAAAATCCTCATATGTGAAACCTTCAGTTTGGGCAAGTCTTCTTCGATTCTCTTCAACATAGACTCTCGTATCTTTTTTTCTCAATGACATTGCCAATGGAAGTGATTTCATCGTGGGATATGTACTAACACCACCATATCTTGTTGTGAAGCCATGGTAAAAAATGTCATCTGGGATCATTTTTGATTTCATTGTTTTAATTGCCTTGCCATCAGCAGAAGGCATTTCACTTAAAATCTTTTTTATTTTCACCAAACTGTCAGTGTTAATCTCTTCATCCAAAATGTTATCAACATTGATTGTGGTATATTTAGCTTTATATGTCTTCTCATTAAATATCTTTGAGATAAAAAAAATTCAGTTAACAATGAACATATTGATGGATTTAAAATGTAATCATAAGACTGCATGAGGAAGAAAAGGGTAGAAAAAAGCTCTATAAATTTGCACCTGCTTTGGTTGAAATTTATGAGAATGTTACCTTAGATAAAAGCAGAACTAAGGTTAATTTTGATATAAAACCTGACTTTCATGACATACCAATGGTATCAAAATTCTGCAATTTGTTTCTTCATTCTTTGGTATTATCAAATTGATGTCATTTGCTCCAATTTCATCAATTGATGGCTTTGCATAAATCAAAATTTCTTCCAATGTATTTTTATCTTCTAACAATTTCATCTCTGCACTGTGACTTTTGCTCAAACTTGTCAGATTCTCAAGCAATTCTTTGTTAACCTGAAAAATGTGTTTCACTCTGAGACAAAAATTCTGGTTTTTGCCAGGCAAAAATGCTTTTAATTAGAAAGATTACAGAGATTTTACATCAAATGCATATGACACCTTTTTGTTCATATCTGAAATCAAAATTGCTCTCTTTCCTTCATTTCCAATCCGTTTCAAAATGTCCGTTATTTCTGAAACGACCACATCAACCAATTTAGGCCCATCATTTGAATCCTTTTTTGTAAACTTTGATTGTGGAATCAATAAAGCTACCCAACTTTCATCAGACATTGTGTAGATCTGAAGTTATATTAATCTTACAACTCATTAAAACCGAAACACAAAAAGTTGAACGCCTGAAAATGCTTCACGGCAACTTCCGTGTTACTCATTTATTTCCGGGAATTTCGTTTTTTAGAAATCCAGAGTTCTCCGACGCAGCGAAGGAGCATGTTGATGACAGAAGATTTGCTGGTATGATTGAAAACGAGGTTGACTGCCTCTTGTTGTGCTCTGAAAGAAAATGTGCCTGTTCAACTTGTTGCGAAACATCAAAAAAATACTTGCAAAATAAAGAGAATAACATTAAAAAGACCTATCGTAATATATTGTTTGATGCTAAAATAGTCCAAAATATATAAATCCCAATATTGGAGGTATTCCTGCCAAATATTTTGTCAACATGTTGAGGGAATTTCGCTGATAAGTTAACCATAATGAACGAAACTTTGACGGTGGCCCTACAGTTTTTTCCAAGTAATAATTCTTCCCTTTTACCAATTTATAGTCTTGATTTATCCTCAGTTTTTGCTGATTTTGCTGAACTATAATTTCCGTAATTTCCGTCATTTTTGGTGAAATTAGCCAGCATTAAATTAGGTTGTCTTCCATGCCATTTTGGCGTCATCATGAGAAAAATTTGAAAAAAAAACATTTTGACTTTATTTTGCCCTAACACAACCTGAAATATTATCTCTTTTACATTTATTTATTAAAAAAAAAATTTGCGAGAAGAATGGAAAATTTTTGACCGTATTTTTATTTTAGTGATACAGCAGTTTTAGAAGCATACAATTTTAAAATTACTTAATTTGTCCTAATGGTGTTTATAATCATGGCACAAAAATTAATTATAGTACAACACGCTTTCATATAAAAAAGGTTCCACGGAGTTCTAAACGAAAAATTCTGCTTAATAATGGCTAAAAGATTCCTTATTTTTTCATTTATCAAAAGCCTTTTCCAGCTCTGCACAGAACTGGATCGAAAGTCACGTGTCTATGCAATGTTTTTGCCCCATTGGTGCATTTCAATCGCTGCCAAATTGCAACGGAAGTAGTCCAAATGTCACATGACAACTAAATACTCTAGTTTGATTTGTGCGTTTCAATCCCACTGACTTTGCGATGAAAATTGGATCGAAAACCACGTGATTTTGCCATCCTAACCTTCTAATTGGTGCATTTCGATCCGAAGACACAATAGAGTCCATGTGAAATTGACATCAGAACAATAAGGTATTGTTTCGAGAACAATATGATTTTCAAAGTGAAATTGACAACTTTTTGAAAAACAAAACCCATTCAACTGTAACTAATCGTGGGAAACACACGACCAAATAGCCTTACTTTTGCCATTTTCTTTGAAAAACAATGGAAGCAATAGAATTTCTCAGGACCTAAACGCTCAATAAATGCTGTGGGGATGCCGGAATGGCGCTCCTTGCACTGCAATCTCATTGGTTCATTGATTATCAATAACAATGAGGAGACGCCCGGATTTAATGATATGCAAAAAGGACAGTTGATTAAACCATATAAAAATAAGCAAGGTATTGCGAAGGGGGCAAGGGGGTAGAAATTTATGTTCACAATTCTGCGCTTTTTATAAATGTTAATCACACGTTATTTTGAGAGGAAATGAATAATTCGGAATGTTAGACAAAATCTTTCTTTTCTTGACTTGTCTTCAGGTATAAGTGCGGTTATATATCCATTGCTTGTCGTTTAACCCAACCCTTAACCTGAACACTTCCATATAAATTCAGGAAATAGCAATAACTTAACGATTATGATAAAATCGCAAATATATGAAGGATAGTTCTTCCTGAAAATAAAGCAAAATCTTCAAATATTCCTACTAACGTTCCCCGGTATGCCATCAAGTGCGACTGATCATTCTTTTGAATTTCTTTTCTTCTCTTTTGTTTCGCACTGCCGTGTACACAAAATACTTATGTTGCGCTCAAGAAAATACCTCTTAAATTGTTTTTTAAACCAAATGATAGAGTAAAGAACAGCACACAATATGGTATAAAAATCTCCAATGCCCCTTGCCTAGTTTTGGAAAAACGAGACCCTTCCCGGGGCAGATGTCATCTCAACGCAGTTTACACAAAGAGATAGGTGCGAAATCTATTCAATTTTTTAAATGTTTAATAACTTTCTAAATATATGAGATATTCCAGATCTGAAAACATTAAAAAATATTTCATATCATTTGGCATTTTCCTACAAAAATTCGCATCAATCGCACGAATAGCCGCTTCACAAATCGACTTTGAAATTTGGCCATCCGAATTTATACCGGCCTTCTGAAAACTGCCAAAAAATTTGGAAATGGCCATTTTTCAACATTTTTTTTTGAAGCCGTTATCAACGTGAAAATTACCATTCTTATGCAGAAAAATCAGAAATAATTTTAAATTGATAAAACTATTTTTAGATTTGAAATATCTGCAGTATTAAAGAAATTAAAAATGTTTTAAAATTTGGATTTAATCTGAAAAAGCTCTTCGTGAAACAAAGGGTTTCGGGGATCTTTGTTGATTTCTGTCAAAAGTACGCAAGCGTTTTTTATGAATCAAATACCAAAAAATAGAGCTCATTTTTCTGCATTATTTGATACAAACTTGGAGTCTGTAAAAAAATTGTAGGATTTTATAAAAAATCTTTTCCTTCGTTTAGCGAGTGTGAAAGGAGAACAAAAGGCATAGAAATCAATGATCAGCTCTACTCCAGGGTGAAAACGGGCATCGCACTGAAGTGTTTTCTTCTCTTTCTGGCCTTTCTGGCTTGCTTAAGCACAGGGAAAATTTTTAAAAATATTGTTACTTCTAATTGCAAAGTAAACAATGTTGAACTGTAGCTGTATTATCCATACATGCTTAACTCCAACCTGTATTTCAAGGTGTGTTTATTTGCATCTGCCTGCAAATTGGTAGATTCTGACAATTATGATCAGAAAAAGAAAAAAGTCAAATTAGATCTTGCTTTATTTTTTGTCAAGCAAGCCAAAATGATCACAGAAAAGTAGAAAAACTTCAGCGCGATTAGAGCTGATCATTGATTTCTATGCCTTTTGTTCTCCTTTCACACTCGCTAAACGAAGGAAAAGATTTTTTATAAAATCCTGCAATTTTTTTACAGTCTCCAAATTTGCATCAAATAATGCAGAAAAATGAGCTCTATTTTTTGGTATTTGATTCATAAAAAACGCTTGCGTACTTTTGACAGAAATCAACAAAGATCCCCGAAACCCTTTGTTTCACGAAGAGCTTTTTCAGAATAAATCCAAATTTTAAAACATTTTTAATTTCTTTAATACTGCAGAGATTTCAAATCTAAAAATAGTTTTATCAATTTAAAATTATTTCTGATTTTTCTGCATAAGAATGGTAATTTTCACGTTGATAACGGCTTCAAAAAAAAATGTTGAAAAATGGCCATTTCCAAATTTTTTGGCAGTTTTCAGAAGGCCGGTATAAAATCGGATGGCCAAATTTCGAAGTCGATTTGTGAAGCGGCTATTCGTGCGATTGATGCGAATTTTTGTAGGAAAATGCCAAATGTTATGAAATATTTTTTAATGTTTTTAGATCTGGAATATCTCATATATTTAGAAAGTTATTAAACATTTAAAAAATTGAATAGATTTCGCACCTATCTCTTTGTGTAAACTGCGTTGAGATGACATCTGCCCCGGGAAAGGTCGAGTTTTTCCAAAACTAGCCAAGGGGCATTGGAGATTTTTATACCATAATGGGTGCTGTACTTTACTCTATCATTTGGTTTAAAAATCAGTTTAAGGCGTATTTTTTTGAGCGCATGTTATGACTTTTTTGTGCACCCTGACCCGAAACAAATGGGAACAAAATGAGTACTAAAGAGTATACACAGAATTCTCCATTAGGTTTCAAGGGTTTCTCTTCTTCTTTTGGTGAAATTTTTCAGCTTTCTTTACAAAATCATTATTCAATTTTTCCCCCGCTTTTCCGTGAATTATTTTTATGATCAAGTTTTTCTCAAACTTAGTCTCTTTTTGAAAACAATGTTTTTGAGCAGGATGGTAATCAATGTTGCATCTTAAATTTGAAGAACTTTTAGTTTTACTTAGCTTGGATCAAATTCTCA
>OZ025203.1:5224228-5278228 GCA_964019065.1 Catostylus mosaicus
TAGGTTTCAAGGGTTTCTCTTCTTCTTTTGGTGAAATTTTCAGCTTTCTTTACAAAATCATTATTCAATTTTTCCCCCGCTTTTCCGTGAATTATTTTTATGATCAAGTTTTTCTCAAACTTAGTCTCTTTTTGAAAACAATGTTTTTGAGCAGGATGGTAATCAATGTTGCATCTTAAATTTGAAGAACTTTTAGTTTTACTTAGCTTGGATCAAATTCTCAACTGATATATTGAAACTAATTATTTGTATCTAGTATTTCTTTCCCAAAATTGCCGAATGTTGAAGGGTGCTAGAAATTATTATGTTGTTTATAATCATGGCACAAAAACAATCACCTTTTGAGAATATCAAAACATTGCTTCAAATTATGAGAAAAAAAGTGTCCTAAATCTGCAGTACAACACGCTTTCATATAAAAAAGGTTCCACGGAGTTCTAAACGAAAAATTCTGCTTAATAATGGCTAAAAGATTCCTTATTTTTTCATTTATCAAAAGCCTTTTCCAGCTCTGCACAGAACTGGATCGAAAGTCACGTGTCTATGCAATGTTTTTGCCCCATTGGTGCATTTCAATCGCTGCCAAATTGCAACGGAAGTAGTCCAAATGTCACATGACAACTAAATACTCTAGTTTGATTTGTGCGTTTCAATCCCACTGACTTTGCGATGAAAATTGGATCGAAAACCACGTGATTTTGCCATCCTAACCTTCTAATTGGTGCATTTCGATCCGAAGACACAATAGAGGCCATGTGAAATTGACATCAGAACAATAAGGTATTGTTTCGAGAACAATATGATTTTCAAAGTGAAATTGACAACTTTTTGAAAAACAAAACCCATTCAACTGTAACTAATCGTGGGAAACACACGACCAAATAGCCTTACTTTTGCCATTTTCTTTGAAAAACAATGGAAGCAATAGAATTTCTCAGGACCTAAATGCTCAATAAATGCTGTGGGGATGCCGGAATGGCGCTCCCTGCACTGCAATCTCATTGGTTCATTGATTATCAATAACAATGAGGAGACGCCCGGATTTAATGATATGCAAAAAGGACAGTTGATTAAACCATATAAAAATAAGCAAGGTATTGCGAAGGGGGCAAGGGGGTAGAAATTTATGTTCACAATTCTGCGCTTTTTATAAATGTTAATCACACGTTATTTTGAGAGGAAATGAATAATTCGGAATGTTAGACAAAATCTTTCTTTTCTTGACTTGTCTTCAGGTATAAGTGCGGTTATATATCCATTGCTTGTCGTTTAACCCAACCCTTAACCTGAACACTTCCATATAAATTCAGGAAATAGCAATAACTTAACGATTATGATAAAATCGCAAATATATGAAGGATAGTTCTTCCTGAAAATAAAGCAAAATCTTCAAATATTCCTACTAACGTTCCCCGGTATGCCATCAAGTGCGACTGATCATTCTTTTGAATTTCTTTTCTTCTCTTTTGTTTCGCACTGCCGTGTACACAAAATACTTATGTTGCGCTCAAGAAAATACCTCTTAAATTGTTTTTTAAACCAAATAATAGAGTAAAGAACAGCACACAATATGGTATAAAAATCTCCAATGCCCCTTGCCTAGTTTTGGAAAAACGAGACCCTTCCCGGGGCAGATGTCATCTCAACGCAGTTTACACAAAGAGATAGGTGCGAAATCTATTCAATTTTTTTAATGTTTAATAACTTTCTAAATATATGAGATATTCCAGATCTGAAAACATTAAAAAATATTTCATATCATTTGGCATTTTCCTACAAAAATTCGCATCAATCGCACGAATAGCCGCTTCACAAATCGACTTTGAAATTTGGCCATCCGAATTTATACCGGCCTTCTGAAAACTGCCAAAAAATTTGGAAATGGCCATTTTTCAACATTTTTTTTGAAGCCGTTATCAACGTGAAAATTACCATTCTTATGCAGAAAAATCAGAAATAATTTTAAATTGATAAAACTATTTTTAGATTTGAAATATCTGCAGTATTAAAGAAATTAAAAATGTTTTAAAATTTGGTTTTAATCTGAAAAAGCTCTTCGTGAAACAAAGGGTTTCGGGGATCTTTGTTGATTTCTGTCAAAAGTACGCAAGCGTTTTTTATGAATCAAATACCAAAAAATAGAGCTTATTTTTCTGCATTATTTGATACAAACTTGGAGTCTGTAAAAAAATTGTAGGATTTTATAAAAAATCTTTTCCTTCGTTTAGCGAGTGTGAAAGGAGGACAAAAGGCATAGAAATCAATGATCAGCTCTACTCCAGGGTGAATAGGGGTATGTTTATATTATGATTAGTTAAATTTGATTGAATTTTTTGCGATAAGTTTTTAATTTCATTGTCAAGGCATATTGTTCTGCAAACATTTCCTTATGGATCTGATGTCAATTTCATATTGACTATATTCAGTTTTATGATCGAAATGCACCAATGAGATAGTTAGGATTGCATTCACGTGATTTTCGATCCACTTTTTATCGAAAAATCAATGCAATTGAAACGTACAAATCAAACCGGCGTATTTAGTTGTCATGCAACATTTGGACTATTTCCATGACAATTTGGCAGCGATTGAAATGCACCAATAGGGAGAAAACATTGCATTGACACGTGATTTTCGATCCAGTTCTGTGCGGCGCTGGAAAGGGCTTTTAATAAATGAAATAATAAGGAATCTTTTAGCCATTATTAAGCAGCATATTTGGTTTAGAATTCCGTGGCAGCTTTTTAATAAGAAAGCATGCTGTGCGGCAGATTTAAAAGACTTGCTTCCGTAACTTGAGGCCATAGTTTGATATTCTGAAACGATGATTGCTTTTATGGCATGATTTTAAACAAATTATAATTTAGAGGTCCCTCAAATAATCTGCAATTTAGCGATAGAATTGCTAGATACAAACAGTTAGTTTTTTAAAATATCAGTTCTGTAGCTGTTTCCGTAATTTCTGCATTATTTCGCTTTTTTCTAACTTTATCAATAGAATTCTAAAATTAGGATTGGGATCAACCATTTTACGCTTCTCTTGAATGAATTTAATTGCTTGTATCATTTCCATCTTTTCCTTTGCCATCAAATATGCACAAACGGCTGTTCCAGAACGTGATTTGCCCTAAAAATGCATAAAAATATTGTTGCATCAAAGGAAAAATCACATCTGAACATCATCAGTCAACAACTAAATAGATGAAGAAACTTATTTTTGAAATAGAAACACCTAGATACAAAACCGCAACTTTGTGAAAGTCGTGCTAACTGTTTTAAGTATCCATAAAAGTTAAAAAGTAAAAATTAAAAAATAAGAAAAATCTGTAAACGGACCTGTGCACAATGTACAAGAACTGAGCCTTGTTTCCTTGCACTTTCAATAAATTCAACGACACAATGAAAATCTTCGTCTGTTATTGTGAATTTCATCGAATCTTCCCAACAAGGGTAGTTATGTTCAGCTTTTCTTTCACTTCCTTGGAAATTTCCTGATTTGGATTTAAAAATAAGCCTTATTGTTCGGAAGGGAAGATACAAATACATCATGATATCCAGTAGAATAGTTAATTTTTTGTGATTTCAAAATTCCCCACCCGACTATTTGTATCATAGCGATCTCGAAGTATGATTTGTTATTTATTTTTTAAAATCAATACAAAATTTATACAGGTGCCTATCTTGCGTTCAATCATTCTGTTAACATCCATCCTATCATAAAAATTTAAATGACTGTAAAAATAGATTTAAGTTGTCTAAAAAACAGCAAAAATGCAACGCACCCGATATTTTGGTCCAAACAACATTCCAAGTCCTTTACTAGCAGTATTAACAATGTGAGTAACATTTTGTTCCTTTAGAAATGTATCATTAATGGCTGCTTTAAATCCCCCGAGATACAACGCCCCTTCGTTTGCATTTTTATCTAATATCATCGTGGGCACCATGAGGCCTTTCTGTGTGTATTCCAATGCCTAAAAGTAAGAGTAAGTATAAATTGTATTTTAAATAGAAGATTATAATGTCATGCATAAAATGAGACACTTTGATCGACCCAGAACAGGGTTTTTTAACTAGTAACTTTATGAATGTAACTATGAAAAAAGGCGATAATCATGATTACCTTCAGGACACACTCTTCATTTGGAATTGACTCTCTTGAATGTTTTGCAATTTCTTTCATGCAAGAAGTACACATATTAGGCTTTAAAAAATGTGCTCGGAATGCGCTGCAACTACTTTCACCAGAGAAGCATATTTGGTCGTAAATTGATGAAGTAGCATTTGACGACATTGCGGAAGCATCAGCTGATTCTGAATTGTCCGCCATCTTGGTATAATAACAACCTCGTTTTCAGTATCCATCTCTGCTTCATTTCAAAAATCACAAGTCCAGCATTGATTTCAATTTACCATTACATCTCCTTTTCTTTTTCATGATGTTGAATTAAAGTTACGTCTGTAAAAGTAAAAAATTTAAATTTTATGTCAGATAAATAGTTTTTTATATTTGATCACCGTGACAACAACATAACAACACAACCACATTTTGACGCAAGGCTTCCTGATGACGTCACCTTCTTATTTGTGCTGTTAAACAAAATGGCGGATGAATGTTGTTGAAAGTGGAATAAAGAAACAGGGGAGATGGCGGGGAAAAATCAAGTAGAAGATGATCTTGAAGAAATCTTTGGAAAGCTGAAAGATTTAAAGGTTGGGAAAGTGAAAAGGTAAAGCATTGTAATTATTTATTTTCTTGTTTTTTACTGTTGTTATAAATGTTTTTGTTATCTCATTATCTGTCCAATATTTGTGAGATGTGACAGGGAGAAATATTGTAATAAACATTCGAACACAACGATTAAAAATGACGTACAGAAAGAAAGCAAATTTCATTGCAAAAATAGCATTATGTAAAGATCGATCTAGATAAAGAACACAACCAAATGGAGAGATGATCACTAGTCAAGGGACAATACTCTTGCAAATTGTTAAAAGTTTTCATATTTATTCAATTTTGATTTTGGTTTTTACAGGAAATCTTGTGGTAGTGGATACAAAAGAAATCAAACAAAAGTTGAGACTGAAGAGAAAACGGAGACAAGTAGACTAGATACATTACTCCACCGAACGAAAAGAATTGAGAGGAAGTCAATACTAAAAGAAAGTAAACTGAAATTGCCAACAAATCTTGTGTCATTGACAAATAAAAAACAAAAGATAAAAAAGAAAAAGACAGATGAAACTGAACCAACTAATGACTTAAAAGAAACTTTGAAATCATCAGGTGCAAAAAATATTCATAGGTCGTGTAGCATGGAATTTAGGAATGCAAGTTCTTCATCCTTAGCTGATTATTCGCTGATTTGTAGTCAAAACGATCTTTATGACAATGAATCTGAAGAACTGGCTGACTACTTTGAACAAGTTTTATTTTTGCCCAAACCAATGTCTGCCATGGCTGAAATGATGTATGGCTGATTTAAACATACAAAATGGCTACATTGTTTCCTACTAATATTGTGTGAAACTTTGATATTTATCATGCCTTTAACAGTTATATACTTCCAAAAAATGGTACAAGTTTGGTTGTATTTCTAATGTAAACTAATTTCAGATTTTTGTCTTTTTATTATTGCACTTAAGAAAAGCTTGCAGTCAATTTTGAATCATTTTTCGCACATCTGTTATTCAGAACCCTCAGTACTATCAAGTCTTTCAAAATCTTTTCAAAGAGCAATATTTGCAGTTTACCACCATTACAATTCTTGCAGTTTTCTGAGCCGGTAAGGTGGTTTTATTTGTTCAAGTACTACTCTAGATAAACACTAGCTTGCATCATAAACCACAAGTTCAAAGATAAGCAAATCTCAATGGTGAAATCATTAATTGCATGAAAGTATTAAATGTGAATTGATGAATGTTTTCGTGCCCCTTTCAATTATAGATATAATCCCAAATAAAAACACCCAACAATAAAACAAAAAGAAAAAATTTATCTGGGAAAGCGTGGAATGATGTTTACTTTGGGTTCAGCACACTGTTGAATTTGACTTAAAGGGGTTGATGCCCATTGAGGAATTATTTGTATCATTCAAATTAAAATGATATCTTGGCACGTTTTTACGTGCCAATTGCAAAAAAAACAAGGAAGGGGTGGTTATTCCCAGAACTTGATTCGACGCAGGGAGCATGCGCAGTAACAAAGCCTTTGTTGAGAGGCATGAGTTAACTTCCTGGTTGCGAATGAAGTTGGAAAGGACCACGTTAAACCAACATTAAACGAAATTTGGCGAATAAAGATTTGATGAAAAAAGGAAATCATAAGTTGATACATTATATTCTTTCTGTGTTACATTGATCGACACGGGTATACTTTTGTTGCGTTGGTGTTGGAACCATAACAAGCAAACACAAATTGTGGTTGAAAGAATTATTCCATGTAATTGCAACCTAACGATTTTAAAATTGCGAAGTGAAGTAAAATGGGGTGCATATGCCCAAAACCACGAAATGAAGAAGGGGAAAGTAGAGATTATGTGGAATTTGGTAAGTATATAGGGGAAAGAAATTGTTGTGGTCAAAGAAATGGAAAAGGACAATATTATTATGATAATGGAGATACTTATGATGGATATTGGAAAAGAAATAAAAAACATGGATTTGGGAGATATACATTCTGCAATGGAAGAATGTAAGTGTTTAATCTTTTTATCGCATTATTCCTCTACCTGTTGCCGGCTTTTAAATCTGTTAAAATTTTAACTAATGATAATAATAATGATGATATGTATGTGAACTTCAATTTCATAAAAGACTGCTGTTTTATTTCAGTTTTGATTTTTATTGTTAACATCCTAAATTTGTAATATTTTATTACATTTTTCTTTCAGCCTTGAAGGGTTCTTTGAAAATGACAATTATTTAGGGGAATTAGCACCATCAGAAGTTGATGAAGATGATGATGATCCTTTGCCAAGAAATACTGGATTGAGGTGAAATACTAAAACTCATTTTTTTTATTTTCTTATTTGGTATAATTTTGAAGGGCATCAACAAGTTTTATAATGCATTTTAAAACCATTTTACTGAATTAGTTAGGATGGTGCTCAATAACATTTATTTAAACATTATAAGAGTTTATTGATCAAGTTTTTGTGGCTTTTTGAGCAACATTCTAACATACTTTTTATTTTAAATATATTTTGAAGGTCTATACAAGAAGTAATTAATTGTAAATGATGTAGAAATTATTTACAGCATAATTATTTTTAAGGGCTGCACAAGAACCAATGATCAGACCAGATGAAAGTAGAGAAGCAAGAGATGAAAGAAGGAAAAAGCGACAAAAGAAAATTGATGAAATGAAAAAGAAATATGGAGTTAGGGAAACTTAAAAGGACTTAGAGAGATTTGATATATTGATTGTAGCTTTTTAGTTATTTGGTTTATTATATTATTTTGAAGTAATGCTTATTTATGATTAAGACTCAATTGACAACAGAAGCTTGATGGTTGTACCAAAACATTATAATGTCTCTTGGATTTGCTGAAAAACAATCACTGTTTAATAAAGATGTTTATTAAAAAATTCAGTGAGAATAACAAAATGAACTGAATTAATAAAAATGTAATTACAGTGTCATGCTTTAAGTGGGTATTTTATCAGAAATAAGAACATTTACATTCAATTATTTTAATTTAATTTTTATACATTTGCTGTAATTTATATGTTATGCTTTAAAATGCAAAAATATCACTTATTATGAGTGAAACTATTTTGTGATGTATTTCACTATTATCTATTTACAGGTTAAACTTAAAAATGTCAATATATCATTGACATCTGCATCAACCATTTTTCACATGCAGTCACCATCTTGACAACAATATCCCCATCTCCCATCCTCATCATAATCTGATGTTGTCCCACACCACATGTGCCTTTTTTGGTACAAGGTGCAATCATGGTACATCCTACCATTCAATTTAAATGGGAAATGACAACAGGAGTCCTCAGAATTTCCACCAAATGTCTCAACTTTACATTTTTTGCCATTTTTATTTTCATCTTTTTGCACTTCACCATCATCTATATCTTTTGGTTTTTCACTGTTTCCACCTTCTTGTAATACAAGACCTTAAAAGAATTTTATTTCCTTTAATTTTTAAATGTGATGCTGTTTGAAAAACTAGATGTTAAATGTTAATTTTTTCATGTGTTTGGAATAAATATGACTGAATACAAAAGTAATTTGTCAGTTGTTTGTTGTGTGAATCGATTTTCAAAATTAAAAAAAAATGATCATAATGCAAATTGAGAATAATAAATAATCTAATAACAAGTCAAAAAATAGTAAAGGTCAATAACACTTATAATTATTCATTGAACTGTTTTTACATAACGATATTGTTTTAAGTGAAAATTAATTAAATTGAGATGTTTTCATAACATACTACCTTTGACTGGTTCTGGAACTGCAATCACAACATCAACAAAATCCTCATCACAATCTCCTGGCATTAAAGTAAATGACTCTTTTCCATCTAAAACTAATTTTTTATCATCCTTCCCATCCGTTGCTGTGTATACAACTGGTTCCATATTTATTGAATTTTTTACTTTTTTAAACACTGTGTTTAATCTGTAGCTTTTGCCATCGATGACAAATTCTTTCTTTTCTCCTTTGTTAACCATTCGTGTTATTAGAACTGGCTTGCCATAATTGTTGATAAAGTTTATCAAATTGCATTTCTCTAGAAAATCAAACAAGGAAATGTCAGAAAACCCATCGCTTCTGTCAGAAACTCATGGCAATCTTCTTCTACGTCTTTTAATCTCAAATAGGAAAATGATTATAGCATTGCATGAAATCGTTGCAAAATATTATAAAAGAATTATATACCTCCATTTGTAAATTTCTTTCTTTTTTCTTCAGTTTGTTTCTGTTTTTCTAGCTTCGCTTGTTCTTTTTCAAGATTTCCTTGTTTCATTAACTTTTCTTTTTCATTCTTAGTTTCATTTTCTTTCTTCGTTTCATTCAATAAAAATTTTGTTTGTGTTATTGTTGGAGGGGGCTTTGTCACCCCAATTGTCGTTGATATGGTATTTATTATACCTCCTTTGTTTTCTATTATAAAAATGAAAAATCACATTGAATATTTGCTTCATTTCAGATTCAGTTTATCAAGAAGATGATTTTCAAATTCATTTATCAAGCGTTGAAGATTTGAGTGCAAAGGTTAATCAGTAATTTTCTGTATTTGATAAGCATTCAGTTGTCTTTAGTTGCCAAAAACATTTTCACATAATTTAAAATTTTTCTTTCCAAAAATCTTCATTTAAATTCTATCTATCTTAATATTCATGCTACACCATATTTTTTATTAATTTTCAATGAACAAATGCAAAATGATAAAAGATATTGCATTCAAATTGTTGCATTCGGTCTTTCTTTCATTTTTTTGCATGCATTTAATAGTCATACCTATTTTTTCACAAATCCCATAATGCTTTTCATCGCAGCTAACAGAGAACCACGTGCCATCTTTCCCGGCTGCTCCGCAATCTTGCATCGCATTAGCACTGGCTGGTTGCCCTGGTGACCAGTTCATAAAATTCATCACAATTAATTTGTTATTTTGCCATATCCACATTTTTGGTCCTTCCACATTCAGTCCTTCATGTAAAGCAATGAAAAATATGATGAATTCTTGAATTTATGAAGAAGACTTTTATCTATTATGATTGAATAATTGGTTCGAATCTGATTATTAAACTAAACAGCTTGATTCAGATTATACTTATCTGAACTGTTGCAATTTTCATTTGCTTACCAATCCATAAAAACTCTTCATTTTTTGGTTTCAATTTTTTGATGACATCATTTACCGATTCTTGATCATTTACATTCATGACAGTTGCTAAGTAACCACCAGCGTTTGCACAAATGTCACTGCTTTCATAAAACCCCAATTTGCTTCCAATTATTGCATATGACTTGCCATTCATCCCTTGAACCCAATTCTTTGGTATTCCATCTTTTTTCACTGCTGCAATTTGATAATTCCATACTATATTACATATTCATTGCAAACATGGTCTAATTTCGTCTATAGAAAGTTCAAAATTGTAATGATAACAAATTTGATGATGATAGCATGGTCAATGGAATGCTTTCAAGGTCAACCAAACTCGTCTGAACTGTAAGTAAATTATTCCGAAGTTATTTGGCATTCTAGAAAAGGTTTCAAGTTTATGTAACAAAGAGTTGTTATTAAGATGTTACCTTGTGTGTTACAAATAACAAAAGTTTCGTAAAAAGCATTGAAATGCAAATATGAAACATTGCTAAGCAATAAAAAAGCAATCAGATGCTATAAAATTATTGGAAAAAAGGAACATTTCCATTCCCAAAATTTTGATCTGCATATTCTGGAAATACTCTTATCTCTTCTCATCTCATCAAAACTGATACCATTTTTAATGGATCATGGCAACATCGCATGCAACACAAAAGCAATACAATCTTTGCACAACAGAAATGCAACAAATTGCAACACCACTTTTATCTGCTTGTGTCTCATTACGTTTCTAAGAGCTATCCTTACGATTTATTTGTATTCTTTTTTTAAGTTGTATCATTGTTCTGTTTGGTTTTATTTTCATTTGTTTCTTTTTATTTTACATCTGTCAGGTTGGTGAATTTTTTGATAAAATTTGCAAGTTTTTCGACATTATAGAGAATTAAATTAATAGCTAATTGTATTTCTTCATTTGAACTTTGTTCTCCACAAAATTTAACCTAGGAATCGTTAAAAGACAAAATCGCTTTACATTTTAGTATTGCACTGTTTTATTGGCTTGAAAACGAATAGAATGTATCCTTTAAAAATGCTGCCTACTTAATTGATTTTTTATTTCATGCGATAACGAAGTTTTTTCCTTCGTTTTGTATAAAATTGAAATGATAGAGAGCTAATAATTTGCTATGTTGCAAAAACTTACCTTTGGTGAAATAATTCTTGTGATTTTTTCTAACTGCAAATCCATTCGATTTTTTAAATATTAATAACATCAATAACACAATTATACGAATAAAAATAAGAAATTTGCATTTTTCCATTTTGCTCGGATAAATTTATCGATTTTACATATTGCTTTTGGAACCAGCCTCTTTTTCGTTTTTTCTTTTTTGCTATTCATTAAGAATTCAGTGAAATTCAATGGGGGTCAATGATTTTGCATGCATTGAGATTAACTATGCATTGAGATTAATTATTTATGGACACTGTCTTACTATATGTAAAATTTTAGACCAAGCAATATTTTATAAAGAAAATTAACAACAATGTCCGTTTCCTTGCTGCAACGTGGTTATGTAAATTAATGTCCATATAAAATGTGCCATTCCTTTTCTTTCCTTTCCTTTCTTCTTTCCTTTTTGTTCAAAAGAAACTTTTTCTGATGGTTGGTGGATGTAAACCAAAGTTTTTATGTTCAAGATGAAAACTGTTCAAATGTTCATTGTCTAAAAGATCAAATAATCAATTAAGTAATTCATTAATAGATATTTACATTAATAAACCCATAAACGATATTTTCTCTGTGCAACAATACAATCTTTTTGGAAAAACAATCAACCATCACTATATGAGCTTCAAACTCATTTGTCATAGCTAGAACTTTGCAAAAATTTTCGCATGGCATATCAAAGGAAATTAGGCAATTATGGTTCAAATTTGTTTAATAAGCTTGCTGACAAACTCCCCTAAAACTTCAGTTGCACTCAACCCCCCAATCTTTACCCCCTCCCCCCATCTCCAATCCAACTTCTAATTCTTTTGTATATATCGCTCAGGAAACGAGGCTGCAGCAAAATGGTGTCGTGGATTCATTGCTATGACAATTGCTTCTCGATACAAATCTGAGACTAAAAATTATCATTTATTTTGAAAATGGTGAAGATCACCTCGGATTTAATCATTCGCCATGGAAGCCATTCCAAGAAGCAAAATTATGAGAATGACTTCCAGTTTTTAAGAAGACTCACGCATATTTACTGCCAAGAAAAGAACATCGATGAAATTGTGAGTTACGCTTTCTTTTTTTCAGGCCAATAGGCCCATGGTTGCGCTTGTGTTAGAACTCAAATTCAGAAAATGTTTCAGGGTCTAGATTATTTAAGTTCGTAGTTCTATCCAATCCACTTTAGCTTCAAGTCAATTAGAGGGCGAGGTAGGCTATAGCCGAGGTAGCAGTAGCGCTACTGCTTACCGCGTAGGTGCTTAATTTGGAGAATGATAAGTGTATGTTTAATGTCCAAAGTAGACCATCCGATTGAAAGCCAAGACGTCTTTGTAAAAGCTGATTTATTATTGATTTGTCATGTTTATCAACACGTTGATAAAATATTACAAATTTTGTTATGTTCTCTGCATATCAGAACAGTTATATCTATTGCATTCCACCTCTGTGCTTATAAAAGCATCTTATAGAAACTGAAAAATATGAATGTCTTGAATATACGCACATCGAATTTCATGGGGATATGTTTCTTTTTTTAGACAAATTTGGAAGTATGCAGAAATCTGACTGTTTTGTATCTCTATGACAACAACATTAAATCAATTAAAAATTTGTCTTCATTGGCAAATCTAACACACCTCTATCTTCAAAAAAATCAAATTTCAAGAATAAGTGGATTGAATGGACTAAGCCGACTCTCAAAATTGTAAGTCGATCTTCTCATTAGTTTCAAAATTCTTATTATTTCTTATGAAAGTCATCAAAGCATCTCAGTTTTTTTGTGATGAATTAAAGATAAAATAAAAACCTTGAAGGCAAATAATAGTAAAGATGTGCCAAGAAACTCAACTATGAACTATAGTTATAGGTGTAAGGTATAGTTTTTAATGCTTCCCTTGAAAATAGCGCATTTATTGCACCTTGTTTTTCTTCTGAATTTCATTTCAGGTACCTTGGTAACAATTCAATATCGGTTGTTGAAGGACTTGAAAATGTTGAAAATTTGGCAGAACTGCACATAGAAAATCAACATTTGCCACCTGGGGAATCCTTATTGTTTGATCCAAGAACTATAGAGGCCTTGTCTGTGAGTATGTCTCTTTAAGTATGTAGATGGTACATAAGAAATATTTTGATTTTATCCGGTTAATTTGTTGGATTGGTAAAGTGCGAGTTGCGAGTTGCAAGTTTCGATTATTCTACAAGTTGTGAGTTGCAAGTTGGACCACGAAAGAGCAAGCTGCGAGTTATGAGTTATAACTGGAAATTGCGAGTTGGTACTTTTAATATACAAATTGCAGCTTAAACTTACAAGTTGCAGAGAAGTTTTATGGTAGTTTCTCCCACTCCGAACTCGCACAATAAAAGCAACTCACATGAACAACTCGCTACTCGCACATAACCATATCACTTAATTTGGAACCCTTCTCTCTTTTTTAAATTTATCGGTTCTGAAAACCAAAACAAACCAACTTATTTGGTAGCATTCCTAGGCATTTGCATCAAGAAAGCTGATGTCACTTTTAGGTTTTGAATTTTATTTAATGATTCACAGTTGTTGCATCTTGGCAGTTCTTTTATTTTAACCGCTAATCAAGCAGACAATTTAAAGATTTGTTTGTCCAATGAAACAATTCTTTCTTCTTATGAAATCAATGTTTTTTCAGCGGTCACTTTCTGTACTAAATGTATCTGGCAACAATTTATCAGAAATATCCGAGCTAGCATGTCTATCAAAGATGACACAGTTTTTTGCATCAAATAATAATTTGGATGAACTTTATGATCTCTCATGTGCTGTTCGATCATGGCCTGCTCTGTCTAAATTGGAATTAAGTGCAAATCCATTTTGTCATAAGAAGAAATACAGAGATAAAGTTATTTTGATGTCAAGAAGATTAGGTATGTAAAATTCTTTGAATTTTTCATTTGACGAGAGGCTTTATCAATTTTCAAGAAGAAGTGAAGATATTGTAGTGGCCATATAATGTTCTTTTTATTCTTAATGATCTAGATTTTATTCATTATCAAATATGAATTCATGTATTTCTTGAAGTGATGTTGGATGGAAAAGAAGTGAATGAAGCAACAAGACTATTCTTGCAAAGTTGGCAAGCTAATAAAGAGTTGAAGAGAGCAAGGCAAAAACAACATCAAAATGCAACTGAATTTGATGATGATTTTGAACAGAAAGATGAGCGGTTACCAAATTTAGGAATTCAACAACAATCATTTGAAGCAAATCCTTTAGCAGCAGAAGGTTCTTTTATTGTTTCACATCCAGGACCATTCACAAAACCAAATAAGAAGTTTATGAATGCCCTTAACAAAGGAACAGAACGCAAAGATACATCAGGCAATGTTATTAATGCGATGTGAAAGAAGAAGTAAGTTATCCAAGTTTATTGTTTTATTTCGTCATTAAAAGGCGTTAACCTTGCAAAACAGTTTTATTGAATTTTTTTAATTTGAATATGGACTGACAAACGCGAATTTACACGTTATTGTGATTGATGGTTGTTGTGAGAAACAATGTCCATGTCTAATGGAAAAAATTAATTAAGTGCTCCTTAAATCTTGACGTTTTTTTATTGAATTTGAGTGTGTTATTTGAGACGTTAAAGATTACTGTACTTAAATGTGTTAGTTTTAAAAAGAAGATTGCGTTTCAAATAATTTGTTTTATGATTATTTGCACAAATATTTTGAAGTGAAACTAAGGAGAAAAGTCTATTTTATTGCCACCTTGTAACATTTCTAAATCCAACTGTTCTAAGTTTACTTTGTGCAAATTCATGAAATACTTGCCACGTTCGTTACTATTCGAAATTAATTCGACTTTCGCCACCTCAGATTCGAATGATTTCGAATTCTCGCAGAAAGTTCGTTTTCATTTAACGCTGAAAAGCAGCCAAAACACATCATTGTTTAAAAACATAAAATTCTTAGACATCAAGAGGATAGATTTTACAAAGTATGGGCAACAAATTCTCTTGCATAACGTTGAAAAGAAGCAAATCTTTCACGCCATGTTGGGATGATGTTTATATAAACAACGGAGGTATTTTGTCACGATGTTTTCTGTGTTGTATTCAACACGCATAGCAAGCTTGCTTCATGTCCAAATTCTAGGAATTTTGCTCTTTAATTTGCTCTTTAATGTGTGCAATACATTAAAACTTAGGGTGACAAAATGTTCTGACGTGAGTTTTTTGTTGGTATTTTTTTATTATAAAAGCATTAAATATAATTTCTTGTTGCCTGCAGCTATGTTCGATGAAATTAGCTGCGAATGCGGTGGCACATCGTCGTATAAAAGACCTGGTTTCGAAGGTGACATATTACTGACAGACAACATGATGAATGACGTCATAGATGAAGTCAATGCACGAAACTTAGAGGCCAAGTCTCGTTTATCGATAAGAGATGAACCATTGGAATTGTGTGTGGTTGGTAAAGCACTGAATATATTGCAAGAACTTCCACAATCAGAAATGTTAGGCTGAAAAGAGATATCTGAAATGTTAAATTATGTGTTATGTGCAAGACATTATTGGTTTGCAACGACGTGTGTTGCGTTAGAATAGTTGTAAGGAGGCAGAGTGCTTTCTCAATTTGGTTAACATAATTGCTCCAAACAGATGCATTGTAGCACCATCAAATATTTCATGCTTGTACAAAATTGCTGAAAGCTGATCGGATTTTCTCTCCATTTCCATTTCACCGTCACAATATAAAAAGAACGAATCTTCTTCATATCCCTATTAAGGGTTTCAAAACGATGGAAAAAGAAAATCCTCTGAGAAAAGTTTACTGACCCTGTTTCAATCTTATCCAAAAAACCTAATTCCCTGTCACTCTTTCTTCAAAATATTCTTATATCTAATGTTATTCCCGCAATGGCGAAGATTTATAATGAAAGGGAGATCCAGACTTATGTTGTGAAAACCAATTGATGAATTAATGAAACAAGGTGCATTGAATAGCAGTACCATTGATTAATGGTGTACAGTTACTGGTGATGCATCATTCTTCCCATGGTGCATTGCTTATAATGCCGTTTTTTATTATTTGACAGGACAAGGAATAAAATCCGATGTAGAGTATTGACACAAATTAAAAAGTACAACGTTATGCTTGTGATTAAATTAAAAAAACCAATCGGTCTCTGTTTTTCACTTCACATCTCCAACTCAAACAAATCACAAAAAATCATGATTTAAGGTCTTTTGGTTAAATGTAAAAGTTGGTTCAAATTATTCTTTATTTTTTCAAATCTTTTCAAGTCAGTAATTCCTGTTCATATGCTCTTTATTTATATAGTTTTTTCTTTATTTAATTTCAGAGTTTATTGTTTATTCGTTGTTAGGGAAAACGAGTCTTGATCGTAGAAACGAGGTTGCTATGTTTACAGTAATTTGCATCAAAATGAAAAAAAAATGAAGTTTTGGAACTGAAATGTTTGATCAAAAAGGTTTGAAATGTTGAAAATATGAATATCATTGTCATTGGTTTGGCTGATTATTATTATTTTTTTTGAGAATAATGGTGTTTTATTGAAAGAAGGAGTTGAATTTGACATGAATGAATGAGGATTGTCATGGCTAGGCCAACAAGGAGACGCAACAATTCGCAAGAAAATGAAGAAAATCAAATAGAAAATCGCCCAATTGGCGTATCAACAAAGGTAACAGATGTTTTGCATCATAACATTTTAATTTACTTTTTTCTGCCACATGCATTGCATTAAAAAAAATTGTTATGCTTTTTTGCAAAAGTTTTATTGCAATGATTATCATAATAATTATTTATTTTATGTTTTTAGAGGGTGCTTAGAAACTTGATGATAATGGTTCCTTCATTTTACATGATTTTGTATTCTGTATCTTCCATTACTTACGCAATTTTAGGGTAGGTTTATGCATCATAATAATTGTTACATTTTATTGTTACAAGTGTTTAAATGTTTTATACAGGAACAACTGAACTTAGATAAAATTGAATGGAGGCCTTTTTAAGACAATTAAAACCATTGACAGCAGAAAGTTTGAGCTGGAAGTCCTAGGAAGTGCATAAAAAGGATTAAAGCAACAAATTGAATGTTATAAGAATTTTTTATCATGTTATTGTTCACCAATTTAATATGTAAAAGTGCTATAAGTTGATATTTGTTTTAAATTTTACAAACAATTTTTAGCATTCTTAATTTAAACATTCTCTTTTTAAAAAACAGGAAAATCTTTTCTGGAAGATCTCCATTTGATTTTCAAAAATGCTGCCTAAATGGTGCTGAATACAAAGGTTGAATTTTCTTGTCAGATTTTGCTTCAATCCTATTTAATTTGATTTGCAACAAAAACTATTCATATTGATGGTTATGAGTTTGTTCCTGATGTACCCTTTTAATTTGAACAACTGTTACATGCCAGAAACTTTGAAAAAAAGCACAAAAATTTCCAAAACATTTTAAAGCCGCATATGGATCAAAGACTAATAATAATCTTATAATACATGTAATTTTTTCCCATTTTATTTTTACTTAATTATTTTTTCTAGCAAATGGCATCTCCATCATTGTATCCTATCTTTTATCAACATTTCTTTTCCTTATGGTAACAATAGTTCGTCTTTGGGATCACATTGCAACAATTACAATTTTTCATATTCTCCTGACAGCTTTGGGTGAGTACCAGACTATTTCTCTGCTTCACATCTCTTTCAATAAAACAATTTTACTCTAGCTAAAATTTCCATGAAGCTTGATTTTCTAGGCAACTACATTTTCAGTACTTTTAACCTTTATTTTTACTTCCTTGTATTAATCTTCCCATGATTTAACAAGTTAGTTAAAATTATTTAAATTCAGTTTCATTTTCTCTTTTCATCAGTGATGTTAAAGTTTCCTTTAAATTGGGAATGGTGGGTGGCAATTGGTAAGACTTCGCTGATTATTTTGATTTTTGTTGTCTAATTTGATTTCATATTATTTAATTATTTCCTTGTTGATATTTTTAGAAATTACCTCAACATATGCTAATATCTTCATGCTTTCAATTTTAAAAAACCCTGTGCGAAATAAATTCATTAGTTTTCTTCCCATACTTTCTTGTTCTCATTGAAATGTTTTTATTTTTTCATGTAGCAATTGGTATCTTTTCATCGATTCTTTTGGGAGAGACTACAGCTTATTGCTTACGTCAAAAGTCTTCTAAAAAGATTGCCACTCTAGATTCATCAAGTCCAGCGACAGTATCATGAAACATTTCCATGTGGAGGGTATTATTGCTTTAGATTGCATTTGGAAAAGCATTTGGAAGAAAGAAGCACTGTAAATAACAAAAATGCACAAAGTATTTTTTGACTTCCTTTTACAACTGTTAATGTTAATAAAATGTATGGAACAAATGAAATATGAAAAATTGATTACAGAACATTTTACTTGTTTAAATACTGAACTCAAATGAGCTTCAAACAATTTGTTCCAATTAGTCAATTAAAATGTCTCTTTTGCCTCTTGTTGCACTGTACCTCTCCTGTGATTGTCCCAATGTCCTGGCTAGGTCTCCAGAACGCAAGTTACTATTATCTATTTGATATGATGCATTGTAGGTTGTTTCTAACATGCTTCTGTCTTTATTTCTGCTGCTTATTTTGCTGTTTTGACCAATCATTACTTCCGCTTCTTTAACATTTGTCATGTTTTGATTATTTCTACCAAGACTTTCATTGATTTTGTACTCGGTTGTGTCATAATCAACAACATCTTGCACTGGTGAAATTCTCTCCATTTCTTTTGCACTTAGTTTTGACACTCTGTCTGTCACTTCATCCAAACTTTGATCAGGAATGAAATCAGGATCTGTCAATTTCTTTCGTATCTCCATACACTTATTATCTAGGGCTAATGAGTTTATCTTTACTCCCAGATCCTCTTCAATCCTTGCCAAATCTCTTTGTAAACTCTCAAGAGCACTTTCTGCTGTTTGCAATTTTTCAATCAATGCTTTTATCGAACCATCGATTTCACCAACTTCATAGCAGAGCTGATACTGAGGGATATCCCTGCATAATTCGATGTTTGGTCTGTGTGTTCTGTTTTCAAGCCGTGTCTGGGCAACCTTTTTAAAGATAAAATGGTGTTCTAAAATAATTCGTTGATGATATTGACTTCATTCATGTTATACATTAACGTAAATATGCACAGTTTATTCGTTTGGCTTTGAACCAAGTACCTATTAATCATTTATTGGCTTCCAAAAGTAACTGGCATGTTTTGGTGCATATCTGTATTAACTTTCTAACATCACACAATGATTAAAAGTTCTTTTTCTTGAAGACTTAGATCAATTCAGATAAGATGCTATTGTAAACAATGTTTTTACCTTCATTGGTGCCATTTTTTCCTCAATTGATTGCTTTAGCCCCAAGATGTCACTCTCAAGAACTGCAATTTCTTCTTTTGTCTGTGAGTAAAGAGTTTTTTTACATAAAAATTACATACATACACTGCTCAACATTTAAGAAGACAAAATTACCACAAAAGAAATTGCAAAATTTGATTGTTTTAGAGGAGGTGTTATCAAGTATTTATCGATGAAAGATGAATCAACTTTGTTTTATTGTTTAATATCAAACTTCTTACATTTCTTTGCTGCCATTCTAATTCACTTTTTGCTTGTTTTGTCTCATGTATTCTTTTTCTGTATGAATATTCAGTTGCCCTTTTTTGTGCCTCCAAATCATTCTTTGTTTTCTCCAAAGTTGAAAAGATGGCTTCCCTTAGTCTTTCAGATGCTTTCATTTCAGATTCAGCTCTAAGTTTGTTGTATTGGGAATGGGCATCCCATGTTTCAGGTGTGACAATACCCTTCATGATGCGAGTTGGGTTAACTTGAAAATCAATTTCACTTGATCCATTTCCAAGTTGTGCACAATGATTGTCAATGTCTAGAGCATCATTTTTGTCTGTTACATCGCAATGCATTTGATGGTAGGCCTCTTGTAATAAGCTGCAAATTTCAATTGAAAATAATTTCACATTTTCTTATATAAATTTGTGTTTCACAAACATGTTTCATGTTGCGTTTCACAAACAAACAAGTTTTAAATGTTGTTCAATTGGTCATCGTAAAAAGTCTCCCTGATTTTATCCAAACCATCCCATATTAATTTAGAAAATTTGTGCAAATAGTAACTAACCATAGTTGCTCAAAGGCTTCACTTATTTTTTGTTGCAAAAGTGCTTTAATTCCTTCAATTACTTCGAGTTCCTGAAAAAACAAATTTGATTTTTAAAAAAGGTTGAGTCATTTGTATAAGAAATAACTTTAAATTTAACGTTAAATGACTGAATTAATTCATGAAAATAGTAAGTAGATAGACATTTAGAGATTTACCTTGTGAAGTTGCTCTTCAACTTCATCTCGCACAAGATCTATTCCAATCCTGTTTTCTCTCAACATCAAACATTCGATTGCAACATCAAGGGGCAATTTCTTAGCATCGAGGGCACGCTCTGTTTTCTCTTTCTCGTCATGCAATGCTTGAATCTCCCTTTGAGTGTTTTCCAGACATCTTTCAAGAGCTTCTTTCCATTCGTTTATGTCATCGATTCTTTTTTCAAGTTTTGTGTTGCTGTCATGTTGTGTCCATCTTGTATGGTTTTCGGTTTCATTTCGAAGCCTCCTCGATTCTTGTCGAATATCATGCGATGCATTCCTCAATCTTTCAGCATTTGTTCGCAATATTTTATTGGATGTATGCCAATCAGAAACAGCATATCGAGGTGGGAGCTTATTTCTTGTGGTTGCCATGATTTTGCCTTCACTTCTGATTGTGTACTTTCTTCTAAACCGTCTTATACTTGTTTTTATGTTTCTAAGACGACCTGCCATGGTAACAAAACGGGATGAAGCCTCCAGTTCAAAATCCCTTTTCATGAATAAGAGGCTGTTTGATTTGTCGTTTTACCAGAGGAAGAAAAAAAGTAATTTGTGGCGAAAATGGTGTTTTATTTTACAAGTAACGGTAATAGATGTTTATTTTCTTAATGAAACAGAATAAATATATCGTATATAAATAACTGCACGCATGAATAATGGGTATCCCTTCGTATTTAATTTGATAATAAAATTAGGCCAATGGACCCCTATATAATCAGCCCATGCAAATGCCACCGGCAACCCTCACCTCTAGGTGTTTAACGTGAAAAAGAACGAACAATTTTGTAAGCAAGACAAAGAGAGTCAAAAAGCAAGTTTTTATCATTTTAGTGACAGACCCTCCTGCAATAATTTACATGGGAAGAGACAAACATGAAAGTAAGTAAATGTTATCCATTGTATTTGTAATTTTCTTATATTCAGGTACAACCAAAAAGGTTGTTTTTATATTAACTGACCATATTAATTTATCATATACTATCCATCCATCTATCAATACATTTTTGTACACTACCAGATAATTGGTGTTACATACACTTAGGTTTATAGGTCAGTAAAATAAAAATAGGGCGATTCAGCCGTTTAGTCCCACCGTGCTCAAACTCTAGTGGAGGCACAGATTTAGTTATGCTTTTGAGGTTATTGCATGATTATTATTATTATTATTCCTATGGCCTTGCTGTTTGCAATTCTAACATCGTGTAAGGGAAAGGCATCTATTGAGCCCTAGTGCAAGAAGGCAGCACCATACAAATAAGTGCAACCAAATAGCAACATACAATGATTCAGCAATTTTCTGAGGGCAAGAGGGGCATTTTTCAATCCTGCACCTTGCTGTAATATGCTGTATTGTCCATGCTGTATGCGGTATGTTTTGGCATACCTGCTACTGAGCATAACTTGCAATAAATATCATAATCATTAAAATTTCCATAGTGGATAAAAGGAAACTCAAATTGTGATAATGAAAAGAACCAAAATTGATTTTTTATTAGTCAGTCAGTGACAACATGTTATTCATTATTGTTGCAGATGAAGAATTAATCCGATGGGGATGGCCTGAAGATTTATGGTTTGTTTGGAGTCATTCTGTTTAAAATTAATCACAATCGATTCAGATTTTAGAAATTGAGACTCGATGCAGTCACAGCAAGGACAACAACAAAAAAAGGCATTTCAACCAGGTTGTTAATATATTTTATCTTATCAACTTTAATCTTTAATCTTGGGGCATTAGCCTTGAGAAAGGACTTAAATGGTAAATTTAAAGAAAAACGAAATCAGAGACATAAGAATTGGATTTAAACTATTGGACTGAATGATAAACGGTAAATACGAAATAAAAACGGGAAAGCAAGAATTAGATTGATAAAATTGTAACAATGAAAAACTAGTAGGGAAAAAACAAAATCTTATGAGGGTGCATAGCGATCGAGAAAATGATAAAATGAGAAAATACGGATAACTCTGATCAGAGTCGAAACATTCTTCACTCATTATTTATATCCAATGATTATGTCTTTGATTTAAATCTATCTTTTAAGTTTATTGTTTGAGTCATTTCTCAAGGTTAATGTCACAAGATTAAAGATTAGAATCAATAAAGATGATGTAATAACAACCTGAGTGAAATGTTTATTTTTGTCGTTGTCCATTTTCATTAGTACTTGTTACAATATTATCATCCTCATTTGTGCTCAACATGCTTATGAGTGCTGATGAATTTTTAAACACATTGATTCCTTTGTCCCGACAATCTAAACGATTAATTTCAATCATAATTTAAATCAGCATTTTAGACTTTTTAAATCAATTCATTTTTCTGTTTTAGGTTTCATGTTGATAAACTTTCTTCAGCTCATGTTTATTTGCGATTGCCTGAGGTGAGAATAATTCAATTTTTTGTCAAGTTCATTTCCAATTTCTTTTTATCTGAAGAAGGTTACGTCAATTTGAATTCAAAAACTTTTGGTGTATGTGAAAGAATCATTGAAACTGAATCGTCTACAATTAAGTACTTTTTAACATCGAGACATGAACTACAACAATTAAATTTGAAATTTAAAATGAAGAATTAATCGCAAAAACCTGCAACAAAACACATTGTAGGATATCAAGCTTAATGCTTTGATTTCATAAACAACAAGAATTTGCAAAAGTCAAAATTTGAAATAAAGAAATACATCAAGTCCCATGTCTTTGTTGGCATTTTAAAGTCATTTTTCAGGTTAGCAGTCTGCCAAATATATATGATTATAAATTTGTTTTCCTTTGCAAATGTCAAAGTAACTTTTATTGCAAAAGGGCAAAACAATTGATGATGTCGATCCTGATTTGGTGATGGATTGTGCACAGTTAACAAAAGCAAATAGTATACAAGGTAACTGAAAATTTTATACTTCAACAGTTTTTGTTTGATCTAGTTATTTTATTTATTAAAATTTACAATGAAAAGTAACACATTAAGCAAGCAAGAAATTTCTTTTAACTTTGAATCTTTTTTTCATTTCTCTTTGCTTTTTAATTTGCGACTATAAATTTTCCAAATTGTATATGCATTCTCTACTCAGCTTTTTACTAACATTCTCTATAAGTACACTCCTTTACAATGTGTCATATTTCACATCACTCCTTTCCATTATTTCACACAAATTTTACTTGATATAAATATCATTAAATAGGTTTATTTGATATATTTCTGCCCGTTAGGTTGCAAGTTGAATAATGTTGCTATTGTATATACACCATGGTCTAATTTAAAAAAGACTGGAGACATGGAAGTTGGACAAATTGGTTTTCATAAAAGTAAATTAGTATGTCATGTTATTCTTTTTTTTTATCTTGAAGTTTTTTACTTAACAGCTAAATCATAGTTCATAGAATGTTTTATGTATTGTTTTTTCATATTGGCTCTTTTGCCATCACTTTTTCAGCCAATTTCGCATGTTGGATCAATATTCCAATAGACTCTTGATTAGGTATTATTTATTGCTTTTTATCAACTTTTACATTGTTTTCATAAATTGTTTTTTAGGTGAAGACGATCATGGTTGAAAAGAAATCAAATGAAACAATAAATAGATTAAATAAAACGAAAGAGGAAGCCGAACCTGATTTTAGAGCATTGAGAGAAGAAAGGGATAAAAAAGAGAGATCAAAAGAGAGGAGAATGGTTCAAAAACAGGTAAATTTTTCAACATTATTGGGTGTTTTGGTTTTATGCTTCTACCACAACCGTTTTTGATGTTGCATTTTTATGGTGGGACTCCAAGTGGTAAATGTTGTACTTAGAAATGAAGTGAGATTTCTTATTAACTATTATGGGATAAGTTATTCATAGATATTGTTAAGTGAGTGGTTACGTTTTTTTCTTAAGTAGATTATTTTTAAGATTAATTAAATTAAAATGATTCTAGAAATTAGAAGAGAAAGAATTGGAAAGAAAACGCAAAGAAGAAAAAGAGCAAAGGTGATGTTCGATGATATTTATATTTAATGATATTTATATTTAACTTTGTCAGTGTTCTTACATGTCTTAATATTTTAATGAATCCTTTCACATTTAAAGGAAAGTTTTGCAAGTGTGCTAAATTGTCATACAACATGTTTTAATCAAATCTTTCGGATTTATTGTTCAATTTTAAAGTGCATTTATAAATTTTTGCTATAAACATTAAAAGCATTAAAAACCAAGTTGTTTTGGTCGTTTGTCTCTGGATTTTTAAAGAACAAAAATTGATTTTAAATCAAAAACGATTGTGGCAAAATTTAGAAGGCTCCATGTTTTTTTTCTTTCCATATTTTCTTTATTGTATTTGAATCATTTAATTGAAATTTAAAAATTTTCGTTGTAGAAGTTATGATAGAATTATGACAGAGGATCGCATGACGTCAAACAAGGTATTCTAATTATTCAATTATTTTAATGGTTTCAGTTCATTTTGTTATGAGTTTTTATTTTAATTTTTCATTGAGATTTTGTTCCTAAGAGAAGCGTATGTCAGACATTATTGAATAAAAATTTGTTGGTAGCATAAAAACTTGCTGTGGTTTGAGTAGTTAGTTAAAATAAATGTTTATGAATGATATAAAAAGAGATAACATTTATATGAATTATGATAAGGTATAATAACTTTCTTTCCAATAGAGTTTAATAAATATAGACTTTGAATATCTTTGGGAAGCAGGATATTATAAACAATAAATTCAAAACCATTCTGAAGCTACTTGCAAAATATGTCTGATGAGACTGCTCCCTGCACAGATTGTTGTAACGTGCTTTCTAATCGTCTGGCATCCCTGGTAAATGAAACATTCTTTGTAAAATTAATGGGTCTAGGTTTTTTCTTCCTAAAAATGCGGAAGATATTTTAGTTTTCGAAACATTATCATTTGGCAAGGGCTGTTAAATTATTGCAATTCAACTCTAAAAGAGTTGCAAAAAATCATTAAAAAAGTTTTTAATTGAAATGAATGTTGCAATTAATTAACTGTAATGGGAAATTTTTTAAAATCATTTTATTTTGAGAGCATGTTTTATCTGATGAACTGGGAAAAGAATCATCAGAAGTTTCTTTGTAAATTTAAAATCTGTTAGCAATATAAAGTTCATCCGTATTTTAAACAAATGACAAAAGAGGTTTCTTTTGCATTTCATTTACAGGACAATTCAAATCTTGAAGATGATTTTATGTGATGAAAGAATTTAATTTTGCTGAGCCGGTTTTCAATTGGTTATTGTGAGTCAAAGCTTTAACACAAAACATCATTTGACTTTTGTTTGAATATCAAAATGAACTTGATCGAATGTCAGAACCCATTGCTGAGCTGAACAATTCTTTGTCCAACGTTTGTTTTATAATTTCCATATGAAATTCTATTTAAGCCTTTGAAACCAATTTCAAATATATTGTCCGTTTTATGAGCCAGTCATTGGTGAGCCAAACATTCAATTCCATCTACAAATTTTAAAGTTTGTTCAAAATTGAATCATTGTTGCAACATCAGTCATGCAAAAATGGGCATCCATGAAACCGAACCAGGAATTTTGTTTACTTAATTAATGATCCATCTTTTTAATTATGTAACTAAAAATGAATAATTAATGTATAGTGTAAGAAACATAAACATTCATAAGAAATATCCATTTAAAAAGAAACGCCTTGATTTTGCATCAACAGTTCTAACTTTGAAATAAAAGTCTCCAATTTTAGCTAAAATTTAATAACCAAAAATGTTTTATTCTTCATAAAGTTTTCCCTCCTTTTTGTTTAAATTTTCAAATGATAAAACTTAATGTTGTCAACATCACATTAAACGATTCAGATTTATCAAATTGTGTTAAAAATTTGAATTTTTCTTTAGCAGTATTGAATATATTTATAAAATCAATTATTGGATGAATTTAGTTGTTTCCAAAGGAGTAGGCTCGGATTTAAATCTACTTTACTCCCAAAGAGATTTAGAGATTTAGAGGGAGCGAGAGGGAGAGAGAGGAGAGAGAGAGAGAGAGAGAGAGAGAGAGAGAGAGAGAGAGAGAGAGAGAGAGAGAGAGAGAGAGAGAGAGAGAGAGAGAGAGAGAGATTTAGAGAGAGAGAGAGATTTAGAGAGAGAGAGAGATTTAGAGAGAGAGAGAGAGAGAGAGAGAGAGAGAGAGAGAGAGAGAGAGAGAGAGAGAGAGAGAGAGAGAGAGAGAGAGAGAGAGAGAGAGAGAGAGAGAGAGAGAGAGAGAGAGAGAGAGAGAGAGAGAGAGAGAGAGAGAGAGAGAGAGAGAGAGAGAGAGAGAGAGAGAGAAAATGAGTGAAAAACTGATGCAAATGTGATTCGAATGGTATTATCTCACGTTAATTAATGCAATCAATATCAAAATTATATTTTGTTGTTCTACTGATTTACTCTGCTTCAAATTGTGTTCTTATAAACAACACAGGAATGAGAAAAGACCATTGAAATATTCGCAGTGTCATCTTCACTCTATCATTTCAATTGAATAATTCATGTATTGCACAGTACCTGATATTAAATCCGATTGTAGTTTTATTCAAATTGCCTTTCATTTGATTTGCTGATTCACGGTGACCCTAGATCAACCCATTAACTATGCAAAACAATACAACACGATAATTTCAAGAGAAACCGCTCGCAACTCAGTTTTGTTGTCTACTTTCGTCAGTAAAGGACCGTGTTCTGCTGCTGCTGCTGCCATCCAACATACATCTACTTTGTAACCAAAATGTTTTCAAAAAAAACATTCGTATTATTATTGGCTTTTTCCTTTCACTTACAAGGTAGGCGTGATTACAGTTTTTCATTTGCAATTTAAAATCAATCATTAACAGTTTTTTTTTCTTATTTAATTCAAAGCTTTGACCTTTGCTTCATTATTTAGTGCTTTTTTTTGTGGCTGCAATGCAGATCTCTGCGATGGAATTTGTGGAAAGTTTCACATCTGCGTTCAGTTTTCATATTTTCGCTCTCATTTTCTGTATGTGAAAGTATAATACAGAGGAATTTTATCCAAAAAATATTGCAAATCTAACACCATCTATTGATGGCACATTTATTAATAAAATTAAATCTTCCATTTTCTCTTTACTTTGCAATCGAATACAATTTAAGTTTGCTTGATTGTAATTTTTTAAATTGTTTTCATTTCAGGAATTCTAATGCAATCTACAACCCCAGAACCAACTACAGAACCAAAAACTGAGCCAAAAACTGAGCCAAAACGTAAGCAAACTTATTAGCATTTATCCAATGTTTGTTTTTTTATTTCAGTAACTTCATGTATGGCTTTAAAACATTTATCATCCGATGATTCATCTTTTTGGGGGTGAAACTCTGCGCCATAACGAAATAGTGAACGGAACCTTTACAGCAAGTCTTTCCGTATTATTTGGAGTTAATTTTCATGAAACTCGGGATACCAGTGATTATCAAATGTTATAAATGAAAGTAATGTTTCTTAATTTACCACTTATTTGATATACACTTTTCTTTTAATATTGTTTTTAGCTGAGAAGCCAAAGCCAGAACCAGAAACAAAATCTCCAAGTGCAGGTAAAGATCAAATTTTTCTTTTATTTATAAGATTTAATGCAATTGTACAAATGTATTTATAAAAAAACTCAATTCCGTCGTATTGCAGTTTTTCTGTTGCAGATTTTTATCTTGGATATTGTTTATATGGCATTAAATTCAAAGCAAATTTTGATCAATGTATTCGAAAACGTTGCAAAATTCAAATATAGATTGCTTACACATTACTCAATGTAAATAACTACTCAATACATTGTTAATAGGATCTTGAATAAATTGTTTTTAGTAATTAAATTGCTTTACATATTTTATAATTCCTCATTTTGTTTTAATTGCTACTTTATGCACATTTAACTCACAAGAAACATTGTTTACCAACCTTTGAAATGAACCAATTATTACTGCTTTTGTAATTATTTCGATAACAGCCCTTTTATGAAAATTACGTTGTCGTCATTTACGTAATTACATTGCCATTGTTTTATCTTTTTTTCTAAATTAAAAACTAAATTCTTAATCCAGTTGGTTTTCAAGACAAATTAAAGTTCCCGACAACACCCTTCAAATGTTCATAATCTTTACATCTGTTTTATACTAATGTTTCATTGCATGCTAATGGCTGGCATTTTGGCCTAATATGGAATAGAAAGGTTCATATTCACATTATTTTTCAACAGAGGAAATTGCAAATTATGCAACTTTGGGTGTTTTACTTGGCATTTTTGTCATAACTACAATTGTATTTGGGCTCCTCTGGTGGAAAGCTCGTAAAACTGTTATACAGATCACATCACAAAGTTTGCCACAAAAGGCTTGAGGGAAATCACACAATTTCAGTGCAAAAACTTGTAGATTTAATTTGCTGGACATTAAAAGAAGCTTGTAAACTATAGCACTATAGCATAATCGCATTTGTTAGTCTGTAAAATATTATTTGTCATTCGATCTATCATTTGTCATTCTTCTTTAAATTGGTTTTTGTCTCCAGAAATTTTCCTTGGGGCCATGGTAGTTTTTGCAAATAGCCACTTGAACAAGGTAACGTTATAAAATACAAAAAAGCGATATAAAACTTTCAAGAATTAATTTAATGTCAAAAATAAATTTAAAAAAGTGCTTTCTCGACATTATTGGTAGTTTTTGCACAGAAAACCTTGCATTTCTTCATCGCTTTTCTTCATAATTAACTTCAATTGGATCTAAGATCAATTTGACCTGAAAATTTGCAAGTGAAGAAGAGAGGTTAGAAAACGATTGTGTTTTGCTATAAAAGCCTTTTCTAAACCAACTTCCTCACAATTAAAGAAAATCAGATTTTCGCCTCAGTCAAAAATTAACACTTTCGAGATTTGCATTAATATTTATTGAAAAGCAAACAAAGTTTTTCATGTCTATTTGCTATTTTCTGTAAGAAAACTTTAAAACCTGATGTTTTCATTGAAGATTTCTATCATCATATGCATGATCATCAATTTGATTAGATTTTTTGTAAGTTGATTTCTACGATACTGCCAAGAATGCCAAGAAATCATTATTGCTTCAACAATCAGTAAAATAACTGCATCCTTTCGTCTCTTACTCCATCCTCACGTAAGGTCTTTAGAATAGAAAACATCAAAAATGAAATATGAAATTTCCTTGAATAATTGTTTTTGTATTTTATTTCAAGCTATATTTCTTTGATATATTTATCTACTTGAATAAAAAACAAAATTTGATTAATATGATTAATAAAATCCAGTTCATAATTGGAACTGTTAATGAAGTCCAGTTACAAGTTAATCAAACATCGCCATATCAAGAGAGGAAATGAAGAAAAATATTCCAAGAAAATTCGGGAATTAAAGCTGCTAAATTTATTGAAATTGGACCCTGGCGTTTGCAATATGAAACACCTGGAAATGACGTCAATGCAGGAACCGCAGTTGTCGCTAAGTGGGCGCGTTTGTTGTTTATCATGTGATTAGAGAAAATGGAGGCAGCAAAGGGAAAGAGTGTTTCAATGCTTCGCTTGTTTTTTGGATCAATTTTGTTGAATTATTTGTGTGTATCTGCAAATAATACAAATGAATCGACTCCTATAATCATTTGGCATGGAATGGGTATGCAATTCTTGTTCAATCAGCTTGCATCACTTGCAATCGAAATGTGTAAAACGAAAAGCGCCTCCGCAGTGCCTTCTTTAATTTCCTTATGAGCTCAAATTTTTGCAAAAAGGACCACAATAGGAGCTAATTTCAACTTTATTTTGATTTATTTAAATAGTTCAAATTAAAATCTCATATTTAACAAGTATTTTACAAATCAATAAATGCACTAAATCGTTTTGCAATTAGCTGGAGGCTACCAGGGTATTGGTCAAGAAAAAGAGTTATTGTTTTAGTTCATGTTGTACATATTTAGTAAGATTCCGTTTAAGTAAGATAAAACTAACTATTTTTTAATTTTTTTATCATATCCCTTTTCATCATACATTCATTAAAGATAACCCCAGGTTTAGTTAACTGGATTGCAAGAAAATTAACTATACACCCTTTCCTATGCATTCTTTTTTGTTTCTGGTATCTAAATGATGACTATAAACGTCATGGTGCAATTCATGAAAGCAATATGCAGGCCTTAGGTGCTTGGGGGCAGCATGGATGGGGGGGGGGTTATGCTGTAAACGTGGGCTGTTTCTAAAACTGCAAAGATTGTATACGAGGTGAAACTTACTCTTTAATACGTCTTTAATACAAGTGTCAGTTAGTTTGTAGTTTTTGTTTTGTTTATTTTGCGCTTTCATTTCAAATCCTTGGACGCAATCACAAATATGTGTGCTCATTTTTATTAGCTATGTTTTACATGAGGTACCAATCAAATTCAATAATTTACAGTAAAACTGGTTGTGTATTTCAAATCCCGAGAAACAAACATCTATCTATCATTTTTAGTCTTGAAAAAGACATTAAACAGAAAATTTCTACTCCTTTGCAAACCCAAACTTGAATGCAATTGCAAAGTATTTCATTTTTGTATGCCAGCTAATAAACAATCTACGCAAACGAAAGTTTTTCTAGTTCGTTTCCATGCCAAAAACTAAATAAGAGCAATGTGCATGGGGAAAATCTGCAGGCCTAATTGCACGGAAAGCATTTGGGTAGGTTCATTTCTAAGCTAGAAATTATGAGACTTTCATTCATCTTGTTTTTTGTGCAATTCTGATGGTATTCTACAATTGTTTGATTTTAAGGTGACTCATGTTGCAATCCTTTGAGCATGGGATCAATCAAGGGAATGCTAGAAAAGAAAGTTGGAAACAATGTTTATGTGCGATCATTAATGATTGGCGATAATGTTATGCAGGTATCGATTCCATCTTTTTCTTTTGTTTCATATTTCCATTTTCATTTGATTTGATTTCCCTAGCAGAATATTCAATCACACAATCATTAGTTTTACAGTGCATCAGCCAATATTTTGCCCGCAAATGTGTTGCCCTTTTACATATACCCTTTAGATTGATGCTGCCTTTAAAGTATCAAATGTGCATCTTTTCTATTGCTTTGCTGCATGGCCATGCAAAGAAGCCACATCAATTGATCACATGCAATTCACCCTGCACTCGCAAAATAGAAATTTGTATCAAAGTTGGTTGATTTGGCGTTGAGAATGATTATTTGATTCTACTTTCTAACAATCAAATAAAAACACTGTTAACAATTAATCATGCCAATTTAATTTTACTGTTAACTAATTAACAAAACCTATGCTTTTTTACATTTTTGAACAAAAGGACATTGAAAATGGCTTTTTGCTGAATGCGAACACTCAAGTTGAAATGGTTTGCAAGAAAATTGCAAGTGACCCGAAACTGAAAAATGGTTATAATGCACTTGGATTTTCACAAGGAGGACAATTTCTGTGAGTTTTTTGATTTGTTTTTCCAAAAAGAAAAATTGTTTTGATTTCGTAGAAATCATTAGCAAGACTTTGTACCATGTTTTTCCAATAGCGTTTAACAGTATTACACAACAGTTGTATATGTGCTTGCAGTGAGTTCTGTTTTTCAATTTTACTTTGTATGGACTTTTTTTAAATGTTTCTGTCTGAAAATTTAAGACAAGTTTGTCAATCATTTTTGAGTTGAAGTCCATTGATTCAAATCAATTAAACAATCCTTTGGATACTTTTTAAAATGTTTCAACTGTATCAAGGTTTTAGATGAGTCAAACATTCTTCAACGGCTTAGTCCATATGTAGTGTCAATAATTCTATTATATATAATTACATATGTCTTAACCTTAATAATAGTACTTGATTTGCAAAGAAAAACATGGATATTAAAATTACCTCTCCTTTTTTTGTCAGGCGAGCTGTTGCACAAAGGTGTCCTTCCCCACCCATGATCAATCTCATCACTTTTGGCGGACAACATCAAGGTAGACTTTCTTAGTTTTTCTAAGATCATGTCTCATCAATGAAATCTTATACAAATGCTAAATGCTTAAACTTTCAACCTTGCTTCGTCATTTATCACATTTATTCTGCAATCAATGATTTATTTGACAATTCAACTTATGTTTAGATTTGTTCACATTTTTAAATCTAGGTGTGTTTGGTTTTCCTCATTGTCCCGGTGAAAATTCAACACTTTGCAATTATGTGAGAAAACTTCTTGATTATGGTGCTTATATAAGGTATATGTTTATTATTTTACGTTGATAGCTGTATTTCAATACATTCTAGCATTGCTATCTCTTAATCATTATCTTATTTCATTTAAATAAATTAAAAGTAAAGGGTTTAAACAATATATATATGACACATTGATGTACAACATTGATCATGAACCAGAGGATGAGAAAGGGAACCATGATTGTAATTTGAAGTTTAACCACCTAAGCTTCATTGCTTGCAAACTTGTTTTATTATATATTTCGTACATAAAATTATGAAACAGAAAATAAGTTATTAAAATTGGTCAATTTTATGGAAAAAGGAACCTACAATGAGTCAAATATCAATTAATAGAAGATTTGAAAATTCAATTTGAGACTTCCATTTTTGTACATGTTAAGATTTCAATTTTCTCATTACTTATTTTTATCTTTTAGTTGGGTGCAAGATCAGTATGTATTTCTTACTTTTTGTATTCCTGATGCTTTTATTTATTGTAGTTTTTGGAATATTTACATCTGCGAAATCCACTACCTTAAATGCAGCATTGCCTATATTGAATATATAAGTAATCAAACTTTATCCTGTAATTTTTTCGCTGTGCTCTCTGAAATGGACACATCTAATATTGGAGTTTATCTTAGTGCGGTGAATTTTTCAACTAAATAAATATTGGTTTATCTCAACACAAGCTTTGAAGGGTCTCTTATAACTTTGTCGAATTATCCTATTCTTGTGGCATTGTTTTTGAACTGGTAAGATGTGATAAAACAGAGGCCATTTGTTAGTTTGTTGAGGCTAACTTTTGTGGTTGAGCGTCAGCATTATGTGTTGTTCTAATCATCTGTTTGTTGTGTCTTTCAATTCCATCACATCAAAAGTAATTTGAATTGTTTTTCAATCATAGTCTTGTTCAGGCTGAGTATTGGCATGACCCCACAAAGGAAGAAGAATATAAAGAAAAGAGTATTTTTTTGGCTGAGATCAACCAAGAAAAGGTTAATTTAATTTTATCAATAATTAAATAATAGCATTACATTATTTATATTTCTCATTTCGTTTTAACAATCTAGGCAAGTAACAATCTCAAGTCCTTTCATTTTGTAGACTGTCAAACCAGAATACAAAACTAATTTGATGAAACTGAAAAATTTTGTGATGGTGAAATTCTTAAAGGATACCATGGTAGACCCAAAAGAAAGTGAAGTATGAACAAAATAATTCTTACTGTTTTACCTTTTATTAGTTTCATATTGGAATATGATCACAACAATCGGAAACTTTGAATCAAAATTTTATGTTCTTTTTCTTTGTCATGTTTTATAGTGGTTTGGATATTACGTGCCTGGCCAAGCAAAAATCACTCAGTCGTTGCAAGAAACTGATATTTACAAGAAAGTATGTTTTCATTTTTTATTGCACAATCTTTTCGTAGTTTTTCTAGCATTTGGTTTTAATATATCATTAATTACCAAAATTTGAAGACATTTCATAGATTCAAATTGATTATTGTTAAAGTAGAGACAAGAAACAAAATGAAATTCCCTTTTATTGTAATGTTTTTGAACCGTCCTCAAAAAAGAATTTACCAAACAAATTGCTACATTTAAATGAAGATGTAGATGATTAAATGCAGATAATATTGTCGTTTTTTGGGTCAGTTCATATTTGCATCTTGACTACATCCCAAACTTTATACATCCATATTTATTCGTTTCAATAAAAAGAATTCATCTTGATAATTAAATATTTCCATTAACCGTTTTTCTGTTTTTACGTTATTTTACATTATTTTATGTTATGTTGTAGGATCTTTTGGGATTGAAGGAAATGGATGCTGCAGGAAAACTTCACTTTTTGTCTGCCGATGGAGATCATCTTCGATTTACGGAAAAATTTTTTGATGAAAAGATTATTCCATTTTTGAAATGATGCACCAAACTGATCACAAGCTATAATAAACAAACTGATCACATACAATAGCAAGCAAATTGATCACATGATATATGATAGCCACATGACTTCAAATACGTTATAAACTATGATTGAGTTAATTTTAAGTTTCCCAGTGAATCATTTTTTTTAATTTGCCTTCCATACGTTGTTGAAATATCACTGACAGGTTTCTGCTAATTTATTTTTAATTCTACGATTTGTTTTTTCAGTTACTTTGATATCTTTTTATGCACATTAAACTCTACTGTTATTTTTGAAAAATTAATTTAATGAATTTCCATCAATTGCAAAATTTTTAACCTATATTTATTGATAATTATAAACTGCATTTTCTGTTCTTCTGGACCATCACATTACAGAAGATTTGAGACTCTGAAATTACTTTTTGAAATTATTTATAGCCTAAAATTGAAATGTTGTTCATATTGATTACTTGTTGATAGGGGTAATTGAAATGTTGCATTCAGCAAAGCATGATTGTAATTAAATTGTTGAGATGTTGTTCATTTGAAACGTGCATTGGAGTTCGATCAATGAATCTTGCCAGGGCTAATAATGACGATGATAATTTTAAAGAGAGGAAATGTCATTGATAAATTTGTGGATATGATCAGATGTTGGCAATTCCAATTTGAATTTGTCTCCAAATATTTGCTAATTAAACTGAGTGTGAAGCCAGACCGCAAAACCACGTGACATTGCCCAATTATGAAGACATGCCAATTCAAACTTATTTGATGTTTCAACATGCTTGTAAGTTTAAAATCCCTGAGAAAGATTTTTTACATTGGGATCACTATTACCTTTTGCATTTGCCATTTAATTTTGTGTTTTCAAAGAACATGAATATGAATTAATCAATTCTATGACTGTTGAAATGTTTTTATATTCACAATTTTTTCTCACCCTCAGACTAAGCGATGCGTTTTTTTTCACATTTTATTTGATTACTGTTTTACAAGAAGCAATTTCCGTTTTCTAATTCTTTGCAAAGTAAAAAGACATTTGGCAATTTCCCATGAGAAATCCGTTGCAAAACAAACAAACAGATTGAAATTGTTTGAGTTGGTATAAGATGACATGTCGATGTTTCCGTGATGTTATTTTTTATCAATAATAAAGTATACCAAACATAAACAAATCATTTTCTAGATGGATATATAATTAGGCCTCAGTTAGAGTTCAAATCTACAATTGATCGACAGCCAAACAGCCTTGAATACTTATTTTAAGAGACTGTTGCAAAAATGAAGCATTTGATGCGAAGCATAGTTTTTTTAATTTTTGCATTTACTGTAAATGAGGCCTCACAGAGTAAGTTGAAATCAACCAAATTTCTTCCATTTTTAGGTTGTCATGTAAGAATTAATTATATCATTCATAAATCTCAGGATGTTTTCGTTAATAGAACATAAAGATTTATCTATTACTTTAATTCATTTATTTAATGTTATGTTAATTTATTTGGTATTCAGGGTCAAGTGTGAAGAAGTTGGAAAAGATGAAACCAAGAAATGGACCACTACGAACAATGGATATGATAACAGACATTAATTTTGGTAATTTATAATATTATTGATTGCATGAAAATTCCTTATCATCATTGTAACACTTTGATTTAACGTTCTTTCATCTTCCATAAGATCTTTCTTGTGCATTCTTTCCTGTCAAATTTCAAATGTTTCTTTTCATGCTAGATTTGCACTTTATACTAAAACATTTAGTCTTTCACACGAATTCTGATTTGGTGTTTTACTACACTGTATATTATCATCATATCTTACTTTTGCATACAAAAACTGACGTCTTTGATTAGACTACATTCATGATTCAAGCCTTAAATCGATGACACCAATTACAAGCATACATCTTTTTCTGTTTACTATAAGTTTTGTTGATATCTTTTGATAATCATAAAATATTGAATTATCATTCAAAATAGCACCTACTTAATTGCTTAATGTTTATCTTAATCAAGTTTTGAGGCAGTTCAGAATTTATGATGGTTGCAAACAGAGTTATAATTGTCTCTCATTTTTTAATTTTCCAGAGAATGATTTGACAGACCTTTTCGAAGGTGATATAAATTTAAGAGAAGAAAAAACCAAGAAATTGGTATTATCAAATCAAAGGAAAAGAGATGCGCAAAGGGATCGCAGATATTTATGGCATTCCGGAGTTGTACCTTATGAAATTTCTCATGATTTAGGTAAATTTGAATTGAAGTTTTATTTTGACATATTTTCTAATTGCATTTCACATCATCATTATCGTCTTCATCATCATCAGCCTAATTCAGATTCATTTATCCGTAGAAAACTTTAAGTTTATGATTGAAGGAGCATTGAAAGAAATTTCTTCAAAGACTTGCATTAAATTCGTAAAAAGAACAACTGAAGAAAATTGGATTTCTTTTGTTAGAAGATCAGGGTAATTTCCTCCGTTATTTTCACCTCAATTTTAACATTGAAATTTTGTTCTTCATTTGTTTTTAAAGAACTTTTTTGATTTGATCCCAAGCATAAAAACTCCAACTTTTAAAAATGATTTGAAACTCGTTCTAAGCATCCAATGCAAAATGTCTCGAATAAATGAATTGTTGCATTATCTTAAAAAATACTTTGTCATAATTACTACTAGGTGTTGGTCTTCAGTTGGAAAACTATATTGGCGAAAAGGGTTTCAAGAAATTTCATTGGGTAGCGGATGTTTGATGCATGAAACTGTTTTACATGAGGTACTACATTCCCTTGGGTTTTGGCATGAACAAAGCAGGCCCGATCGTGATCAATACATTGAAATATTCTGGGAAAATATTCTAGAAGGTAATTTTTAATCTCCTTCAATTAAATGAAATGAGCCACATCAAGGATTCAATTTGGCAAAGAGCTGATAATAGCAAGCATAAAAGATATAGATACAACTACTTTGGTACGGATACGCCTTGCATTTACACGATACATCATAGATCCAACCCAGTTCTGGTTCGCTATCCAACCTGCTTCTAGATCTTTTCCAAAGTAGATCCAGTTTCGGTCCGATCCACTTTTGCACGTGTAAATGCAGCCTAAGAGATAAGTTAAAAATATGTAAATTAAGAGACAAGTTTTGGTAATCTTATTAAATTTTGTATTTGATGTTTCATGTCATTTGCTGATGAAAAGATGTCCTTATTTGCTTATTGTGGCACTTATATGTGCTTACTTTTCAGAACAAACTTAGAATGCTTTTCGTCTTAGGCCAAGAAGACAATTTCAAAAAATACTCACATGCGGAGGCAGACATCCTCGGTGTACAGTATGATTATGCAAGTGTGATGCATTATGGGTCAAGGTCATTTTCAAAGAATGGTAAAGAAACAATGAAACCAATACGAGAAACAAGTCATAAACTTGGAATTGCAACAGAATTGTCAGCATTAGATGTAGTTCAACTAAATGCCTTGTATGACTGTCATAGTAAGTTGATGATGATTCAAATGTTGTTTATACAAATGCTTTCATTCGTTTTATTAATCTTCTAACATTGCTTGCCTTTTAATCTGAGAGTTCTCCAAGTCTTAACAAATTTACAAACTTGATGCGGATTTGGTTGGTCAGTTACATTTTTTTGACTCTATGCTGTCCTTTTTTTCATGTTTGATGCATTTGAATTTTAACCAAGGCATGGAATCTACGAACATGTGGAATGACGAATTTTCGCCGTTGGAATAACGAGTAGCTTCTTCTACTCTTTGCCATACCTCTACTTCTGTTTTCTACTTTTTGTTCTATTATCAATCTATCTTGTTTTGTTATTTTTTATTATTAATAGATGGTGAGGCAGGTGGTTGGAGCAGATGGAGTGATTTCGGTTCTTGTAATGATTCTTGTTTTAAACAACGCCAAAGGTTTTGCAGGCATTCAGATCAGAGCTTCTGTGAAGGAGCAAATGAATTTGGTGTTCAAACAGAATCAAGAGAATGCCAAAAAGATGAAACTGAATGTTTTGGTGAGATTTTGTTTTGAATTGATAAATGGTGAAAACAAAATAGAATTGATGCATAACAGCAATTTGATCTATTTTAATGCGAAGTATATTATAAATCTTGTTTTGATCCAATTTGGTTTCAAACAGTAATGAAAATGATGGTATTTTAGCACCAGTTAATGGGCATTGGGGCAGATGGTCAAGTTGGGGTGCTTGTTCAGTGTCATGTGATCAAGGCCAACGAATCAGAACACGAGAATGCAATGATCCTGCTCCAAAGTACAATGGCCAACCATGCGAAGGAGCATCAACAAATCAAGAAAATTGCAAAGTCAAGTCATGTGATTTAGGCAAGAAATTTTTGTTTTGGAATCAATTATTGATATTTGCGACACTGATCACAGAAAATAAATAAAAATGAATCCTATTCTTCTTCAATTTAGATCATGCTTTTTGTCACTGACTAGACTAATAATTATATCATATTTCTTACTTTATTTCGTTTCATATTCTTTATTAGTTGCATTATTCTTTATTATTTTTAAAGATATTTGGTTTTTAATAAAATGGATGTTGTATTCCCATAAAAATGGGTCAATTTCTTACTGTTAATACATTAATAAATGAGAATTTCTCAGAGAATCGACGAGATCACTTACCATTGACTTTTTATTAATTTGAATACAAATAATAAACTTTAGACATTTTATTGAATAGGAAAAGACGATTGTGAATTCGATAGCAACAATTTCTGCCATTGGGTAAATGATGGGAGCAACAAAGAAGGATATGTTTGGTTGCGAAAAAGTGGACCAACCCCAAGCAGATACACCGGACCAAATGGCGATCATACTTCAGGAAATGGTAACTTCCTTTTTTTGTTTTAAATAGCTTCAAGTTTCATTCGTTTCATCATAATGTATCATCACATTTTTCAATTATATTTTCTCTTTAATCTTATTTTATTTTTATTACTTTTTTGATTACATTCACAAAGCCTTACCTAGATCAGGATTTGTTCGTTGATGAATTTTTAAAAATCATTTTTCAGGCTTTTATGTTTACCTTGAAGCATCCTCACCGGCAGCACAGGGATACAAGGGTCGTCTTGTTAGCAAACTGTTCACTCATAAAACATCAATGTGCTTGGTTTTCTATTACTTCATGTACGGACAAGACATGGGATCATTACGAGTGTATCTTTATGGTAGTTCTTCAAAATCTGAAGGAGTTTTATGGCAAACATCAGGCGATAAAGGAAATAATTGGAAAAAACAAATGATATTGATTAACCCTGAAGAAGATTTCAAGGTATTTCAAAAATCCATTTTATATTTTCACTTTTTAATCATTCTTAACATTTTTCCAATTTTCATACCAAAAACTGTTCATCCTACCCCAAAATCGAGCATTTTCCCATCAAACTTGCCATAATTTTATCATTTAGTTGGTTTTATTTATAGTTCATTATTAATACAATACTTTTGCATTTTAATAGATAATTTTCGAAGGTGAAAGAGGGATTGGTTTTAAAAGCGATATTGCTGTTGATGACGTTTACATTTTAAATGGACAATGTATTACAGGTTTAGTACTTTTATCCATTATTAAATTGATATAAATATATATATATAAATAAATATTCAAATGTTTGAAATTGTCGTTTTTAGCATTGAAACGCCAAACATGGCAACCAATCATTCTATCCGTGTTTTTGAAATATAACCAAATTATTGTAAGCAAATTGGAAATTGGGAAAAGCAACTTGAACCAATATTCTTTTGCAGAAAATGGAACATCTTCAGTTGACGAGCAAAGTATTTTAATGACGACAAAACAACCAGAACGTGGTATGAAAAATTATTCAATGATTTTTAGTAGTTTAATTTTGTGCATTTTCGTAGCCTCAAATCTATTGCTATTGTTTTTAAGTTGCTGATTATTTTGCATGCTACTGCAACCTTTTAGTTTTATTATTCAAATTTTATTATTTATTACCTTCTCCTATTATTTAATATCATAGTTAATTATTGCCAGCAGATGCTCTGGTATTGTATTGTTGTGGTTTCCAAAACATGATGCATAATTGATGCTAGCACTTGATTACATATCTTAACAGTTGTTGCCGTTGGGTGTTATAACGACTTTGGTTCCATTGGTGGTAAGAGACCTTTTCCCCAATATGTCAGTTACCGTCATCAAATTGATTGGAGTGATATGTCCAAAACAGTTTCAGAATGCTCATCTAAAGCCAAAACCCTGGGATTCAAGGTTTGTCATTTCGACTGCCATTCATGCATTGCAGTTGATCGTAGAATTTGCAAAGTACCTTATAAGCCATTGCTACCTTAAAAGACATCATTTAGAAGTATAAATGATCAGTGATTAAGTGACTGGCGGCAAAAGTGAACAGTGATTAATTGATTGGCATTATTCAAGTGATTATTCAAGCATTCTTTTCTGTGACTTAAAAAGTGCATCGCTTTAATGTTGAAAATATTTAATTTTCTAGGTTGTATTTGATTCAAATTCAAAACATTTTAACTTTAATAAACCTTTTATTGTACTCCTTTTATCCTCAATAATCTCGATAAATCATTTTGGGCACCATTTTTCTAAGAATTAACTAGCTTCCCCCCATCTAAGGATCAACATGCCTCGTAACAAAATTTGCTTTGCTATATTTTAACTCAGATGCATTTGTCTGTTGGGTTCCTGAGCCCCCTGCCTTAATTGAGTTGAGGGGTGATTTAAAAAGTATGTACGCTCAAAATAATTGATATCTATACCCCTCCCCATTGTTAGCTGTACGTTCGTCTTTCCTTATCAAACACGCAATCTTTTACACATGGACTGTACACACGCCCTCACATGCAAACAAAGATGCCCACTCGTGCACTGCTTTAAGAAAGATAAGCACTCTGGATTTGTGAACGCAACAGATATTCATTGGATTACTAAATTAATGGCATTTTTCACTGAAGCTGCCAAGATATTCGGATCCCAAACCATACGAGAAGGGCTCTAAAAGTTTGAACGTCTGTTGGCGTTACATACAAGTGTTGCAACTCTCCATATGGTTTCACAAAAAAGTATGTTCGCTCTTAGCTGAATGCACCCCTCCCTCCGTTCGTTTTTGTTCGTTTTTTGTGGTAATCCCCTCTCCCCCTATCGATCGTCCGTACTTTTTGAATGACCCCAATGAAGTATCCTTCTTTAGAGCATCTCTGGCCTTCCTGTATTCAACTATTTACAATGTTTTGATTTTAGTATTTTGCAGTCGAATTCTACGGTGAATGCTGGTTTGGTCCAGAGCATGAGGTTGATTATTCACGTGATGGCATGGCCAATGATTGTTGGAATGGTGTTGGTACTGCGCATTCAATGATGGTTTATAAATGGGCAACTTCATGATAATATGCTAACTTGCTTCCATTTCACATTAAGGCTGTGCAAACTGTTTTATGATTAGAGACATTTAATATTGTGTTAAATATAATGTTTAACATGTGAAAGAAATTGAAATAATTCCAAAAAAGTAATGAATAAAGAATAGATTAATTATATCTTATGCGATTAAGTATTTATTTATTAAACTGTAGAAAATATCAATTTATCAGGAATTCAATTAAGCATCGACAAGTTTAGTTTTATATTTGATGTTTCTGGTTAAAATGGCTCATGAATTGGTGAAAAATGAACCTCCCCTATTTAATGGGAGCCTTTAATTTTTTTTTGGGGGGGAGAGGTTAATTGCCTTTGCACTTGAACAAATGATAACCAAACTGTTCTTCTATCCTTGCACTTCCATATTATTTTCATGTTAAGATTGTAGATTTAGAAGCAAAGGGATTTGGGATTAAAAATAGGAGGCAGGATTTAAATGGGGGGTTTTATGAGTGGCTAGAGAGAGGATAGGGATTTAATTAATAAGGCTAAGGGTGACATTTGTGGTTTTCCATTTTGGGGCTGGAAGTTGGACTTTGGTTTAAAAGTTTAAGGTTTCATGCTCCTAAGCAAAGACGTAGCAACCGGGGGGACACAAGGGGCACGTGCCCCTCTACTTTTGAAAAATTCGGGTAGAGTGCCCCTTTGAAACTAAAAGTGTTGCCCTTTTCAGAAAATTTGTGAGGGTGCCCCTCAAAACGTGTGCCCCCCTCTTTTATAATGCGTCAACGTCCATGCTCCAAAGACAATGCTGGTGAAGCCAGCATTAAATGATTATCATTATTATTATTATTATTGTTATTTACCATATAATACAATGTAATACAATGTAATGCAATGTTATGTAATTTTTGCCCATACATATCTTTCAATACTTCATTTCAGGGGAAATTCCAAAGTTTAAGGCTCACGCTTGAGGGAAATCTTCAAGGAAATTTGAATTGTATTGAATTTGTATCAAGAGGAGATATTTGAGATTTGATCTATTTTCCAGACATTCAGGCCCCCCTTCAGGGGGGGGAAAGGGGACATGGTACCTAGGTTTATCTGTTTGCCGTAGAAACCCCCTAACCATTCAGCTCCAGAATGTTGCATTCCCCCGTCAGCACGAGAGGCCGTTCCATTCCGCAAAAGTTTGTAATTTAAACTCTCGCGGGACGTTTATGCTTACTTGTTCTTTTCTGATTGGCCTTTAACCTCTCTGGGGTAAAGGCCACTTGTTTCCTGTTTGATTTTCACGTCGTTCGAAGAAAAGCTGCAATCCTATTGGCTTCTGTAACAAAAGTTTTTGCACACGGATCGTTTCATATTCAAATTTTTGATTAACACTGCATGGTGTTTTTTGCGCGCGTTATTTGCACATTTACGATGGTGATGAAGAGAAGCAAGGTTGCAGAATATGATGTCCTTGTGAATTAGGCCAAATGAATCAGTTTAATTTGTGAGTACCGTTTATTTGTTTTCTAATACCATAAACAATTGGCCAAGTGTTACTACAGCAATTTTTACATTGATTGAAAGTCATACACTGAAAAACCAAAAACTTTTTGTGGTCTTAGTGAACAGTGTTCTTATGCACGTGCAAGAATTTTTTTCCAAAGCAGCAACATGCGATTTCTCCTTTACCGATTAAAACCTTTCAGATGGATGTATCATATTTTAATGATTTTATTAGTAAGAATTTTCTCAAACTAGTGGGTGAGCTTCGACACCCGAACCGAAATTCGTCGCTGTTCACTGTGCATTCTTTGAGCGTTCAGATTTAATTCGAATTGATAAAAGATCTAGCGTGTGTAAAGTTGATTAGTTTGAATGTAAATCTGTAATGTTTTGTGATTACATTTGAGTTTGGAGTAGCGAAGACGTAGAATTTCAATTTTCACTATGTTTGTCAAGATACGAAATAAAAGATGGATGTTTACTCTCAAGATTAAGATAAACACACAGTTTTACTGTTTAAATTCATAATATATCACAGGAAAAAATGGCACAAAAAAGCTATAAGGTATTACTCTCAAGCTCAGTGGCGTAGGAACCGTGAAGTTTAGGGAAGCCTTGGGGAGGATGTGCCCCTTTTTCCTTTAAAAAAGTATCTCTTTTATCTCCCTTTTTACTTTCAAATTGTTCCTTTTTACCCTGAAATTACATCGCATATCATCGAGAAAATACCCTTTTTACATTTTAAAAGTTGTGTAGGGACCGTGGGGCCTAAGGAGCCTAGGGGGGAATGTCCCTCCGAATTTTGCTAGGGTACAAGCGGGGTCCCCCTTTCCTCTAAAAAGTGGAGTGCTCAATTTTAATTAATGACTCCTATTACTTCTAAAATGTTCCTTTTCATCCTGAAATTACATCGCATTTCATCGACAAAATACCCTTTTTGTATTTCAAAAGCTGTCTAGGGGCCGTGGAGCCTAGGGGGGCTTTCCTCCAAATTTTGCTAGGGGCCAATCGGGGTGCCCCTTTTCCTCTAAAACGTGCAGTGCCCAATTTTCATTTTAATGCCTCTTTTAACTACCAAATTGTTTCTTTGTATCTTGAAATTACATCGCATTTTGGACCGTAGGTTCTAGGGGGGGGCATGTCCCCTCAATTCTTCTAGGGTGCAATCGGGGTGCCCCTTTTCCTCTAAAATGTGCAGTGCCCAATTTTCATTTTAATGCCCCTTTTAACTACCAAATTGTTTCTTTGTATCCTGAAATTACATCGCATTTTGGACCGTAGGGCCTAGAGGGGCACGTCCCCTCAATTTTTCTAGGGTGCAATCGGGGGTCCCCCTTTTCCTCTAAAACGTGCAGTGCCCAATTTTCATTTTAATGCCCCTTTTAACTACCAAATTGTTTCTTTGTATCCTGAAATTACATCGCATTTTGGACCGTAGGGCCTAGAGGGGCACGTCCCCTCAATTTTTCTAGGGTGCAATCGGGGGTCCCCCTTTTCCTCTAAAACGTACAGTGTCCAATTTTCATTTTAATGCCCCCTTTTATTTCTAAATTGCTTCTTTTTACCCTGAAATTACATCAAATTTCATCGAGAAAATACTCATTTTATATTTCAAAATTTGTGTAGTGACCTTGGGGCCTAGAGGAGCCTAGGGGGGGCATGTCCCCCCAATTTCGCTAAAGCACAATCAGTGTGCCCCCTTTTCTCTAAAACGTGCAGTGCCCAATTTATTTTAGTGTCCCCCTTGACTTCTAAAATGTTCCTTATCATCCTGAAATTACATCGTATTTCATCGAAAAAGTACCCTCTATAATGTGAAAGTGCAACTCTTTTGATGCCCCAATAGTACAAAACAATGCCTCTGACCAGGTTCTTATGAAACGAGGTATCTTCTAAGAAGGAGGTGGGGGGGGGGTCGGAAAAATTTCCAAATTTTGTACTTAATAGATAGAAAGGTGCCAGAAAGATTTCTAAATTTTAACATACAAATGAGTGAAAGATGTTTAGAAATGGTTGTCTTATTTTTCTGTTTTTGGTTGGACATAAATTTGTTAGTTCAAATTTAGCTACTTATTTATTGCCAAAGGAACAGACGTGGGATTTCAAATTTAAAAAAAAACATCTATCTTTTATTGCTTATCTTGAGAAAAATTCGTATTTCATGAAAAACACATTTTTAAAAAAGTATGATATGATGAAATCAGAGATGTGATAATATTTTTTTTAATCTTAGATCAACGTTTTTGGATGTACAACGCAAAGCCAACCGAAGAAGGCCAAAGCCCACCAAAGACGGCTCACACGGTCTGTGTAAGACGTTAAACTGCATCTGGTTGTATTGTTTCGATGCAGTAAAATGAGGTTACCTTCGTCATAATTACCTCATTTGAATGACCCAATGCATGATGTGTTTTATAACGTGTAATTTAGCATCGAAATAATTAGTGTATTTACGTTCTGTATATGACGTTAAACTGCATCTGGTTGTATTGTTTTGATGCAGTAAAATGAGGTTACCTTCGTCATAATTACCTCATTTGAATGACCCAATGCATGATGTGTTTTATAACGTGTAATTTAGCATCGAAATAATTCGTGTATTTACGTTCTGTATATGACGTTAAACTGCATCTGGTTGTAGCGATTTGATGCAGTAAAATGAGGTTACCTTCGTCTTAATTACCTCATTTGAATGACCCAATGCATGATGTGTTTTATAACGTGTAATTTAGCATCGAAATAATTCGTGTATTAACGTTCTGTATATGACGTTAAACTGCATCTGGTTGTAGAGTTTTGATGCTGTAAAATGAGGTTACCTTCGTCTTAATTACCTCATTTGAATGACCCAATGCATGATGTGTTTTATAACGTGTAATTTAGCATCGAAATAATTCGTGTATTTACGTTCTGTATATGACGTTAAACTGCATCTGGTTGTAGCGATTTGATGCAGTAAAATGAGGTTACCTTCGTCTTAATTACCTCATTTGAATGACCCAATGCATGATGTGTTTTATAACGTGTAATTTAGCATCGAAATAATTCGTGTATTAACGTTCTGTATATGACGTTAAACTGCATCTGGTTGTAGAGTTTTGATGCTGTAAAATGAGGTTACCTTCGTCTTAATTACCTCATTTGAATGACCCAATGCATGATGTGTTTTATAACGTGTAATTTAGCATTGAAATAATTCGTGTATTTACGTTCTGTATATGACGTTAAACTGCATCTGGTTGTAGTGTTTTGATGCAGTAAAATGAGGTTACCTTCGTCATACCTACCTCATTTGAATGACCCAATGCATGATGTGTTTTATAACGTGTAATTTAGCATCGAAATAATTCGTTAATTTACGTTCTGTATATGACGTTAAACTGCATCTGGTTGTAGTGTTTTGATGCAGTAAAATGAGGTTACCTTCGTCTTAATTACCTCATTTGAATGACCCAATTTGAGATGTGTTAATGATAATTACGTGTTTTAGAAATGCAGGTTTCCTCTCAGAAAAGAAGATTTTTTCTTTCTGCTTGATGGATTGCTTTTCATCCGTAATTTAAAATGGATTCACATCCTTCTGTCTTAGTTTTTCAGTTATTTAGATATCAACATATCGAAGGACAGTGATTGTAAAGTCATATGAAGTAAAGATTGCAAATGGCACAGATGATTGCTTTACCAAGTGTTGTTTGAATGCAGAAGACACGTCAACAAAATCAGCAAATATCATATGAACAAGAAGAAGCATGGATAGAAAGGTACTATCAAACGTTGGTTAAATGCAGAAGGAAGAATAAGAAGATTGGCAAAGATCATATGAACAAGAAGAAGCATGGATAGAAAAGCACCATGTTTGAAAAAAGAACCAATTGGTGACATAAATTAACCATTGAAAGATTGGTCAGATGAATGTTTCCATTGGCTTTTGAATGTTTGCTGATGTAATACAAGAAGCACATCTGAAGATAGTGATGGTTTTAATGACTGAAACATGAAACATGTACATTGATATTCAGGTATATTAAAATATATTTACATCAAAATTTAGAATGTTGTTTCCTTGGTTGTAAGAACTACAGCCAACTCAATTTGTTAACCATGAATATATTATGGAAAACACATCAGGCAAAAGTGGGATCATCAATGTTTTAGCAAGTAACCTTGTGAAAATAAAACTTGTTAACTCGTGGATATGTCATTTGGAGACGACTTCAGCATTTAAGAAAGTGAAGATTTTCATGGAAAACTATTAAAGATACACCTTTTGGATGGATTTGCATCAGGATTATTTCGTCATAAATTTAAAAAAACTTTTTTATTTTAATTCATAAACAAAATACAAATTTTTTATTTTATTTATCTGATTCATAGGTTTTATCAAACATTTTAGCAAACCCAGCAATATTAGAAACATTTGAAATGATATGGTAATACATGCAAACACGACAGTGCAATGTTACTTCTACTTTCAATGCGTTGCAGTTGGTTTGAAATGGCTATGATTTCCACGTGAGTTTTTTCGAATTTATTGTTTTCAAAGACTATCGCATACTTGTTACTTTTATTGGCAAAGGTAATTGCTTTAAGTGCACTTTTCAACAGATTTTCTTTCTTGTACTGCCAATGAAACCACATGCAATGTGCAATAAGCTGAACATTTGATTCTTTGAATATAATATTGAATTCTAAACATTAAAATGCGTTGTAATTTAACAAGTTATACCAGAATGATGCTTTTTGCAGCTTCTGTTCTGTCACTTTAAGGCCCCGAGAATTTGTTTGAATTGAGCAAAACAGAGCAACATCAGAAACATCCTATTGATTTGGTAACAGAATGAAAATATGACATCCAGTGTATGGCACATCCCATTGTCAACAGTGGCACATGCAAACATGAAAGCCAGTGTTGGGCACATCCCCTTGTCAACGGTGGCACATGCAAACTCGAAACCCAGTGTTGGGCACATCCCTTGTCAACGGTGGCACATGCGAATATGACATTCATTGTGGCCCATACTTTGATTAAAGACATGGTGATTTGCAGTTGGTTTGGATGGGCATGCATCTTCACGTGAGAAGTTTTCTTATATTTTTTAAACCTAGTTTTTGATTTGATTTATTGTTGCGCGCAAATGTTGGCGATCTGGCATGGTGGCACATCTGGCATGGTGGCACATCTGGCATGGTGGAACATCTGGCATGGTGGAACATCTGGCACTGTTGGCATGATCAGGAGAAACGGGCTTTGGTGTAGGTATTTTATTACTTATTTTATTTTTGTGAGAGAGTGTGGTGTGATGTGTGGACTGAGTATGGAATGAGAATGGCACCTGGATGACACCACCAACTGGACAAAGATTTCTCTTACTGCGGATGTTGCCGATGACCACCCAGATGGATTACGGATTATTACACAGTGGCTGGATTATGAATTATTTAGAGAATTGTAATAAATAAAAAAAAAAAAAAAAATTAGGACCATACGGAGTAGACACACAGTTAGATCCTGTTTAGCTGATGGATAATGGAAAGTTCTGTGCCAAATTGCTGTTGACAAGGAACAATAAAGATATGCACTTTATACTGTATGTAACTGCTATTGCAATGCACTTTGAGTATGATAATCTTAGTTGTATTTAATTTAATGGGAGGTTGGGGTTTTTTTCGGGTCGTGGTTTTTCGAGGTGGAAGAATTTCGCGTGGCAGAACGTTCAATTAATTCCTGTTTACCACATGGATACTGGGAAAGTTCTATGCCAAATTGCCGTTGACAAGGAACAATAAAGATATGCACTGTATACCGTATATGACTGCTTATTGCAATGCACTTTGAGTATGATAATTTTAGTTGTATTTAATTTAATGGGAGGTTAGGGTTTTTTTCGGGTCGTTGTTTTTCGAGGTGCAAGAATTTCGCGTGGAAGATCGTTCAATTGAGTCCTGTTTACCACTTGGATAATGGACAGTTCTATGCCAAATCGTCGGTGACAAGGAACAATAAAGATATGCACTGTGTACCGTATATGACTGCTATTGAGTATGATAATTTAATTCGTATTACGTCAAAAGGGATGCAAGGGTTTTTGGGTATATAGTTTAATGTTATGTATGTGTTATGTTAGGGTATGTAATATATCGGTAGGTTTCGAAGCAATGGTGGTACATTATGCAACTGGTTTAATGCAATAATGGAACATTGATATCGTAATGCGGCACGAGCAGGCACCACATGAAATTTATATCACATTTGGAAGTTCAATGTTCATGTATTAGCGGAAAAAAAAATATTGTTACTTGAGGATCTTCGGATTGGTTTATAATGGGATTCCGTCGGATTGTTATTTACAACTCGGTACATGAATGCTGCGTCAAAATTATTTGCATATTGGATATTTGTAGAGTGGAACAAGGATTTATTAATACAGTCCGGACCATTATCGTCACATGCTGTTGAGAATAATTCAATTGCTATGGTGTATGGATGCCAAGAAAAGTCACTCTCATTAAAAAAGAAGTTGATGCTTCAATCTGGATCAAAACAGCCATAAAGGTACAAAATATCATCAAATGTGAGTTTTTTAAACATAAATTTATTTCTATTTTGAGCACATTTCTGTTGAGTTTGGCTCTCAACTGGCAATTTTGAATCAACATTGGAGTACAAAACTGTGAAAAATAAGCCAAATTTTTGAAATATTTTGGATTTCAAAATGATTACAACAGCATTTTGGTTTAAGACTGTTGGTGCATATTTTTCATTATATTTCTCATAATGTGAATATATTTATATCTATAATGTACTCTCATGGAAATCCTGTTGGTTATCAGCTGAATGGAAAAAGTTAATCTGATGTATGATAAATACAATGGCACAGAAGAAAATATGGGAAAGAGACACTAAATTGGATTGGTTAATGATGAAATTAACATTCATATTCAGATGCTGTTGGTCGATTTCATTTTCATTTTCAGGTGCAGTTGGGTTCCAAAAAAGCATATTTTTACCATGTAGGTTATTCGTGGAATCTTGGTCATTGATGAACATTGGATGCCTTTGGTAATGGTAAAATGGTAAAACATCATGCATTGGGTCGGTTAAGGTTTAATTGCATTTTTATTTTCAGGTGTAATTCGTTTCGGAAATTACGTATTCTTGTCATGTAAGTAAATCGTGGAAATTGGCAATTGATGAACATTGGATGCCTTTGGTAATGGTAAAATGGTAAAACATCATGCATTGGGTCGGTTAAGGTTTAATTGCATTTTCATTTTCAGGTGTAATTCGATTCGGAAAATACGTATTCTTACCATGTAGGTTATTCGTTTAATCGTGCCCGTTTAATGAACGTTCGATATCGTTTAGTGTCGTAGGATGGTCCAAATTAAACATCATGCATTGGGTCGGTTAAGGTTTAATCGTATTTTCATTTTCAGGTGCAGGTGGGTTCCAAAAAAGCGTATTTTTACCATGTAGGTTATTTGTGGAATCTTGGTCATTGATGAACATTGGATGGCTTTGGTAATGGTAAAATGGCAAAACATAATGCATTGTTTCATAAAAGGTTTAATTCCATTTTCATTTTCAGGTTTAATTCCATTTTCATTTTCAGGTTTAATTCCATTTTCATTTTCAGGTTTAATTCATTTCGTTTTCAGGTGCGCTTTCTTTCGTAAATTGCGTGCGATAAAGAAATCAACAAAATCAATTGTTTGCATACAAATGCGATTTGGCAACAATATTTTGAGTCTAAAAATGCGCTTTTATATCTGCTAAAATGGGTCGGATATGAGTTATGCTTTGCCTTGTTTCTGGATGTTGCCTAGAGAAACAAGGATTTTCTTCTCTGTAAAAATTTCAGTGAATAGACCCTGAGCCTAACCCTAAACCTTAAACCTAACCCTTTAACCTAACCCTTAAACCTAACTTAAATGTTAGAAAACTCTAACTGATTTAGAATAGGTCTACACAAATTCGGTTTTAGGAAATGGTTCTAGGTCTATTCGCTGAAATATTTATGAAAAAGGAAATACTCAAACACTGGATGCTCCTTGCCGTGGTGTTTGAGCTTTATACTAATGCATCCGGCAACACAACATTCTGTAATCTCTTCGATTGAGTTTGAATCATTGTAATTTTTGTTATGAAGATATATTTGATGAATGTATGTTGAATATTGAATATATCTAATGAACATGAATTTGTATATTATAGTAAAAACACGATCAGAAATCTTTTTCTTGCCTTTTACAACTTCTCTTCGCCAAGAAAACAACTATAGTTCCCCCCACCCCTATTAAGACGCTCTACTTTGGAAATCAAATAATCCCTACTCCCTAATGACCAAAAGAAGCCGAGGCTCTGTAAAATATTGGAAAATTGGGATGGGTGCCAAAAATCAAAGCCACAATTTAGAAAGGTCTTTTATCCGGGGGTTGGGGTCCTGTTGAAATTTTGGTTAATTGGGAACGCTATAAAATCTTTTATCCGGGGGTGGGGGGGGGTCCTGTCGAGATTTTGGTTAATTGGGAAGGTTATTAAATCCCCCCTTTATTCAAAGAAGTCCATACGTCATCAAAGCCGTAATTTAGTAAAGGCCTTTTATCCGCAGGGGAGGGGGGTCCTGTTGAAATTTTGGTTAACCCTTTAATTGGTAAGGCTATAAAATCCCCGTTTACTCAAAGAAATCCACACATCATCATAGCCGTAATTTAGTAAAGGCCTTTTATCCACAGGGGAGGGGGTCCTGTTGAAATTTTGGTTAATTGGGAAGCTATAACACCCCCCTTTATTCAAAGAAGTCCATACGTCATCAAAGCCGTAATTTAGTAAAGGCCTTTTATCCACAGGGGAGGGGGTCCTGTTGAAATTTTGGTTAATTGGGAAGCTATAACACCCCCCTTTATTCAAAGAAGTCCATACGTCATCAAAGCCGTAATTTAGTAAAGGCCTTTTATCCACAGGGGAGGGGGTCCTGTTGAAATTTTGGTTAATTGGGAAGCTATAACACCCCCCTTTATTCAAAGAAGTCCATACGTCATCAAAGCCGTAATTTAGTAAAGGCCTTTTATCCGCAGGGGGGGGGGGGTCCTGTTGAAATGTTGGTTAATTGGGAAGCTATAACACCCCTCTTTATTCAAAGAAGTCCATACGTCATCATAGCCGTAATTTAGTAAAGGCCTTTTATCCATAGGGGAGGGGGTCCTGTTGAAATTTTGGTTAATTGGGAAGCTATAACACCCCCCTTTATTCAAAGAAGTCCATATGTCATCATAGCCGTAATTTAGGAAAGGCCATTTATCTGGGGGCTCCTGTGCAAAATTTGGTAAATTTTAATTGGTTCTGTTATCTCCCTTTATTCCCTCAAAATTTGCGTCATTATAGTCACCGTTTGGGGCGGTTTTTTATCTGGAGGATGGGCTTCCTGACCCCCCTACAGTATGAAGTACCTCCGATTAAATTTGGGTACGTTGTTTGTTGTTGTTGTGATTCATGATTGAATTGAATTAGGCCATAAAATGGCCACTGGCATGCAATAAGATGTGACAGAACTTTTCAAAGCGGTTAATGTGAGTGACTTGAATCAAATTTTTGTTAGAATTAAGTATCGTTCAGCAATCTATGTGTCTGGTCTATGCAAACAACCATTAAAGTCGCTTTTCATTGCCACGCAAGCAAGATAGGTCTAGGTAGGCGGCTTAGGCCAGCAAACAAAGGGTTACGATAAAGACTATTTGTCATAACAACGAAAAGAAGACAAATCATGGCAGAATATATGAATTGATAAGGCTGCAGATCAATAAGAATCATAAGTGTCAGCCCCCCCGTCGGGGAAAAATTTTATTCCTGTTTGGAAATTTTTTAATGGAAAATTGCATTGTTATGCTTAGAAAGATACGCTTTATTCTGTTTTATAGTGGTCTTAGGCCTGGAAATCCAATTCCCCGGCAATATTTACTGCAACAACCAATCAAGACTTGACACATATGCTCATCATCATAGCAACAATCCAGGGAGGCCGGTCACCCATAGGGGACATGTTCCTGCTAGAATCTAAGAGTCTAATACCCTTGCCAGACCCCAGACCACATGGTTTCCTTTTGTTTTCTCTTGGCGATTGGCCTCATTGAAGTTGTAATCCAGAGAAACCTCTCATCCAAATGGTAATATAATCTTCCTTATAAAGAATAGAAAAAACTGATCTTATCAGGTCCCTTCCTATCTATTTTGGCTAAAGATCACCTTTCAATTGCAAAGAGGCAGTCTTGCTATTTGCTGAAGTTCCAACCATTATTCACAAGATTTTCAGGTAACAAATTAAAGATTCCATCCCTGAGTAACATGTTTATCTGGTATCAAATTTAAGATGATCCTTTTCTCTTTCTACCATGAAATTGATCTAAGAATTGGACAACAATGAAAAGGCAGTATAAGATTTGCAACCTAGATGTTTTCCTGGGTTTAGACCTCTAACTCTCAAGGTTATTAAAAAGTGAATTAACATGAACCTTTATCTTTCT